>VDFB02158775.1:0-25353 GCA_007258455.2 Sequoia sempervirens | reverse complement strand
AGAAAAAAAATACTTCTTATGCTCGCTGATTTGTTCTCCTCCATTAATATTTCTATCATTTATTGACGCTGTGTAGAACAATGAATATCTCATAGGTCTATTCGTTCATCCCTGTGCACAGAGGTTAGATTTTAATTTATATATATAAGGATTGACAGGCTGCATATATATATATATATATATATTTTACAGACCTGTGTTGTTTCATTGGACAGGGATATTAATATATATATTTTTTAAATTATTAAGACATTTTTAAATTTACGAGTGCCAAGTTCTTTATTTTCCCCAATTAGATTTTTATTTATTTATTCTTTTCTTTTTTTTTTCAATCTGTTTGATAAGAATACACATCTTTTTTGAAATTTTAATAAATACTATATACATATATATGCGTATCAGACCATACACCAACAATCTTGTTTTCTCGGTAACATATTAATATTTATTGAAATATAACAATTTATACTCAAGCTGTGATTTCTCTAATATGTTGCATTATGGTTTCAATAATAAGGTATCTATACACTATTGTTTTTTTATTTTTTTATTTTTTAACATATACATATGGAAATAGCAAAATTTACACAATGGCTCCCTTTACATGCATTTCTAGTTTGCAATACTATATTTTCAACCCCTTTACTCTCATTTCAAGAGAGAAATCATTAACTTCATTTCTCCTTTGTACTTTTCTTTAGAAATGACAAGCCACATGGAGATTGTAATATTTTTTCTTTCTCATGTATCACATAAACTATCTTTGATCAAACATATTCACAATACAATAAAGTTTTCAAGGATCATTTTCAAGAACACGAGAAGAAATCTTTATTTGAGGTATACCAAGGAAATAAAACATTAAATAACAATTTCAAGTATATTAGTAGGATTCCCAAATAGATACACCCCAATAAATGAATGAAATAAATTTGTTCTCTTCACCTTTTCATTTGATAATAGAATGTTGACCTTCAGCATTACAAGCATAATTAAGGAATAAAATGCATAACAAACAAATTAATAAGGCTTGCTCTCCACCCTACCGTAATGGCGTCATGGAGCCTCATGGGCTCTAGCCATACCCCCGAGCAAGAAATCTACTAACCCCAAGATGATAGATGGAGTTTTCTCAATTTTTTAGTCAAAAGATCAAAACAACACGACATCAAATTTCATATATATAGGCTCTCCACACACCATATTAAACAAGATCCACACAACTACTTACCTCCCTACAACAAATAACAAGGATGATGAAGGTAGGGAAACTTATCTTTTTGTTTAGATGAGGGGATTGAGCTCTTCCTTCATCCTTTCCTCTCCAAGCCAATCTATCTTTGGAGCCATATCCTAAGAGGGAGGCTCCTCTCCTCCTCTCCTCTTCTCTTCCATCTACACCAAAGTTCTCCAAAAGGAGAAGTGGGTAACATCCATCTCTTCTTTTTCCATCCAAGTATATAGGCATTCAACTTGAATTCACTTGAATAAGAGAGAGACACTTGTCACTCTCTCAATTGATCTTTCAACACACATCCCCACAAGTTCTCACACATGTGTGAGACTTTTGGGGAGATGGGGAATGTACTATGACACTCTACCCAATGACCCTTACAAGGTGGCTCCACACATGTGAGAGATTTGATGCTCTTTCCAAGTTCATTAATGAACTTTGGGGAGTGTGGTGGGGAAGTGATAAGTCTCCCAACTCTCAAAGACTCAAATTCGTCACTCCCTTTCAAGTGGACTTTTGAAGGGTCAAATCATGTCCTTGGGACCATAATGCATGCCCACCTGTCCCCTACAACTATGGTATAGACCCTAGGGGGTTTATCTTTGTATCCCAACTAAAGAAATTGACCAACAACCCTCTTTAAAGTCCCACTTAAGGTTCTATCCGAGTTTCACACTTGGATAAGGGTTCATAAACCTTAACCCCAACTTACATCTCACATGAAACAATTAAATAACCTTTCAACCCAAAAGAATAAACATAGTAACTATTTTCCCTCGGCATCAAAATAAGGAAAACAAGTTCATAAGCACAAAATGGTGTCTTTCAATTTGTTCTCATTGGTTCTGTGTTCTCGTATTAGCATCTCCTTTCTTTCCTGCACATTCCCAATGAAATCATAAGCAACAATCATATATCACATTGATTTGGTAATTAAAATAAGATTTAATTGTGCAACCATTTCATTAAAATTCTAATTCACATTCATAGTTTACAAGTTCCTAATACTTCCATGGAAATGATAATAAAACATTTCAAAATGAAATACAAACACATTTTCATGAAATCACACTATGCATTGCCTGAAATATATCTAAGCATCTATAAGTATATAACAAAATTAAGATTGTATTATTCCCATGCAAAGCGGGGTCTTACAGTTAGGGTGGTCAGATAGACACCTACTTCTTATTTTTTCCTTGAAATTTAAGTACTACTACATTGAAATTTCAAATTTTCACCAAATAGTTTTTTTTTTAAACAAACGTAGTAGTTTAGAAACTACATTAAATTTTCTATAGATTCTATTCTTACTTATTTTTGAAATAATATGGATAACTTATTGAAATTTTTATGTCAAGTTACCTAACTCTGATTTTTTTGAATTTTTTGCCACTTAAGGGCCTATTTTTTCCATGATGATCTTGCACATACCCATATGCACAAAAAAAAAAGGTCGTCATGACCTATAATGACTCTCATAAATCTGCTCCTTACATACTTCAACTTTACACCACCTCAAAAGCCTTAGGTCATAACCACATAGAAAAGTTGGTTAAGCAATAACTAAATGAACCAAATATTCATTCATAACTTGACACATGGATCACCAAAACACTTTCCACTTGGACCACACATAGTTTTGATGTTTGTAAAAACTTCCTTAAATTTTCATAGCATAATATTCATCTGTGGTGGAATGCAAAGCATTCCAATATGCACTTTGTACTAGTAACACTACCATTAGAAATTTGATACTCTGTCAACATTATCTTCAACTGTAGAAGAAATACAAGCTTGACACTTTGGATAAGAACAGCTTCAATGCACATCATCAACACTCAAAATCTCAAGACAAGATATTACATAGTAGAGCAATGCAAAAAATAATTCACTCTAACACTAAAATTGCACTCTAAAACTTATCCAATTATCCACACCATTTGGTCTTCTTTGGAATAAAACTTATATATTTCTACAATGGTTTAACATCAATGAAAACACCATACACCATACATGCACTTTCATGCTCATATTTCTAACAATACCAAGTGATCAAAAAAATAAAATAAAGAACATTTTAAAGCATAGGATCATATTCAAATCAAATGAACTTGATAAGTTAATCTAGGCCCCATCTAAAATAGGGTTTTACTTAGTTAATAAAGGTTACAATTCCATAATAATTAATGGTGCACATATAGAAAGTCAAAGAGCATACACTATCTATTGGAATGATATCGTTCTCCTTAAGGTAGGTTGTTTCACATGGTTGGCTCTAAAAAAGAATATTATTACAAAAATGTTGATATCAAAAATGTTGATATCAAAAATGTTGATATCAACCCCATTAAAGCGTGTTCTATGTGATGAACTTTTGAAGATCCAAATCATCTTTTTGTACAATGCTTGATTGTTCAAAGTTGTTGGTTTTTTATCAAAAGTAAGCTAAATTCGTATTCACCACTACCAAACACTCTATGGGATTTATTCACAAGCTGTCCCATTCTTCATAAATCAAATTTATTTGCAAGTATAGGGTAGGTACACCTCCAATTATTATATACAATATATGGATGGAAAGAGCATACACTATCTATTGGAATGATATCGTTCTCCTTAAGGTAGGTTGTTTCACATGGTTGGCTCTAAAAAAGAATATTATTACAAAAATGTTGATATCAAAAATGTTGATATCAGCCCCATTAAAGCGTGTTCTATGTGATGAACTTTTTGAAGATCCAAATCATCTTTTTGTACAATGCTTGATTGTTCAAAGTTGTTGGTTTTTTATCAAAAGTAAGCTAAATTCGTATTCACCACTACCAAACACTCTATGGGATTTATTCACAAGCTGTCCCATTCTTCATAAATCAAATTTATTTGCAAGTATAGGGTAGGTACACCTCCAATTATTATATACAATATATGGATGGAAAGAAATAAGAGGATCTTTATAAAAGAAGTGCCACAAAATATAATATGTTATGTAATATAGAGAAATTTGTTTCAGAAGTAACCAATGCACATGTTCAAAAATAAAAAAGTGTGGGACATCCTTTTGTAGATTGGGATTCAAATATCATGAAGTGTCATTCATCTTGCTCTTCCATTTCAAGGAATCTTATTTTAGAATATAAAACCAACACTAGATAGGAGAAAATATATATGGATTAGTAAGAGAGAATCTAGGAAAGTTAGCAATAGGGTGTTTAATTAATGATTGTTATGGATTTCTTATGGGTGCAAAGTCAAATAGACTTCCTCATGGAACAAATAATGTTGCAAAATATCAATCTCTCCTCCATGGTTTAAATCTAGTCATAAGTCTCAAGTTAACCAAAATACAAATTGAAGGGGATTCTCTTTTGATAATAAACACCTAGAAATAAAGGCATTCTTACAATTGGAAAATATCTTACAATTTACGTGATTGGCTCCTAATGAAATAGTTAGGTTCATAACAAATCACCCATTACTATAGGGAAGGTAACCAGTTAGCATATTTCTTGTCTAATATAAGATGTTATCAACCCAAGAAGATGAAATGTTCTATAATCATAATTTTATAAATTCATTTCAAAAATTGGTAGATATCATTTCTTATGAAGGTCTAAGGGCGGGATGCAATAAAGTTTTTATTAAAAGAAAGGGGAAAAATTGCATTGGAATAGGATAATAATTAGTGCTATAGTTGGTTATTTCACACATATTTTGGATTTTATAGTGACTCTCATCATATAAAAGTTTTAAAAGTTTATGGTGCCAAGCTACCAAATAATCCTTTTGATGATTAAATTTCCAAATAGATAAGTCATCAATACTCATGCCATTTCAGATGGCATCACATTGAAATGTAATGCAATGATAGGGTGGAAAATCAATTACAAACACAATTTGATCCAACCCTTACCAATCCTTTGCCCTTACAACTCCATTTCATCCACTCTTAACTATTCAACCTAGTTTTCTTGTAGGTCTCCAAATTGATGTTTTCACAAAAATATTTTAGAGAATAACCTCAATCATTAAAATACTCACCCTTTCATACCCCCATTCTTCTCTCACAAAACATTACTCAAAAACTCAATAGGTCCCTTTGGACCAACTCCACCAAAATCAGGTTTCTACACTATCTAGACACCAAATTAGGTCTCTTTTACAAAGGACCTCCCCTCTAAAACTTCTATCAAGTATAAATAACTATTGATAAACCTTTGTATGGTCTCAAAACAACCAAATCACCAACCTCTTAGAATTAGAACACCCCTTAACACTCAGATCCACCAAACCCTAGCTTTAGACCCTTTTAAACTATGAACTAGGAGGGCTATTGAAAACTAATGCTCCAAACCTTCTCTAAACCTATGACTACTTAAATCACAATAAAATATGGCTAAAATTGCCCAAAATTCCATTACTTATCCTTTGGCAACACTATTTCATGAAAAACTCACCCTAAATCACCATTTTTCAATCCAAAATTCACGAAATGTTAACTAGTGCATCAATCTCGGACCATCAAATGATCTTCCCTACCCTAAAAATCATGAACATGCCTAATTACTAGTGTATAGTACCCATTCCACTTGGATACAATGGGTACAATTAGTGGAATATCCCTTCAATTTGTTTTAAAGACTTTCAAACCCTTAACAGGGTATACACAGGTTGTTCCAAAAAAATGATCCAAATTTACACGAATTTCAATGATAAAATCTCAAACCAAAGGGAAAAATGTTGTCAACATATTTCTTCAACTATTTCAAAAACTTTTGGAGCACACTACTTCTGTACGAGGCCGTACAAGTCTAAGAAACAATGAAATTACAAAAAAAATTGTAGAAAACATGGCTATTTTGTATTGATTCACTTAAAATCATTGGAGAGATATTTATATTGATGTATTCAACATATATAAATATTTCACACAAAAAAAAAACTAACAAACTACCTAAATTTTGTATTGATTCACTTAAAATCATTGGAGAGATATTTACATCGATGTATTCAACATATATAAATATTTCACACAAAAAAAAACTAACAAACTGCCTAAACCAACCTTTGAAGTAACATGACCATTGGGATTCCTCAACATTATATTTTTTGCATTTTTCGCATTGACAACATTTTGTCAATTTTTGCAACTTTTTACCATTTAGACCCAATGACTCCAAACCACACAAATATGACCTATTACATTATAATTGGTATATTTAGACCTTATTTGAAGAAAAATACTCAAAAACAACCTAAAATCTACGATATTACCATATTGGACAACATTGACACAAAATTGCACTTGGTGCTCCTGCACCATACAACCAACCTTTTAAATTTTCCAGGTCTCTTGGAAATGGTATTGCACCATGTCCATCACTAAAAACTCCATGCACCTATCCTCTTGGAACTCTTTCATTAGGTACACCTTTCCATTGGCTCAAATATTACTACCATGTTGTGTGCTTGGAATGGTTCTCCATCTGTACAAACTGATTAGTTGAATGTCCTTTAGCCTTTTCACCATCATGCACTGATGTTGTACCTATTTTGACATCTCAACACATTCCCTTATCAACTATCTCCTAACTAATCCTATTTTCCAACCTTGCAACATGCTCAAACCCACACCAAACACTCTTATTGACTGCATCCTTTTCCTTTATCCCCGCCCTTGGATTCTTTGCCCCAAATGCCTACTATGTTATCATATCTATAAGTCTCTATTTTGAAAACATATGATTTCCTCTCCACCTCTTTTACATTCAATGGAAAAAATATTATCCCCACCATAATTGCATAATTGCATCATGCTTTTCTTGCTTTTCCACAAGCAATTCACCTTTATTCTGCTTTGTTTCGGTCTGTGACACTAATCCACCTTTTTTCCTCTGCAAAATCATATTACTTACTATCTTCACATTCCCTTCTCTCCTTTCTCTTGCTATCCTAGCATCTAGAACTCTTGCAAACCCTGCACATACTTTGTCTCTCTCTTCCTCAATCTTTATATGTTCCTTCTTTCCAAACATGATAATCTTGGTTGCCTTATGCTTTCCTTCATCACTCCCCTACAATGGTGTTATTTTAAAAGACTTCCCATCCTTCCTAATGGTGAAATTTTTCTCCCTACCATCATAAAGGGATTGCCTATCAAATTTCCACGGCCTTCCAAGCAATAGATGGAAACAATTCATTGGTAGAATGTCACAAATCACCTTATCTTTGTACCCTCCAATCTAAAACTCAATAAATTCTTGTTCCCTAACTAGTAGTGACTGATCATCATTTAACCATGATACATTATAGGGTGATTCATGAGGAACCTTCACCATATTGTCAGTGCAACCATAATCTATCACAACTTCTCATACCTTACCATTACACTTACATGTGGTCTTGAACAAATCCCTTCTTTGCATTGGATTCTTCTCTTTGGATGTCTTCAAAAATTTCCTTCTCATCATCAAGTATTCTCCTACCTCTGGAGCAACAAGTTGGCTAGGAGATTTTTCACCTTCACTTTCTTCTTGGAGTAATTGCACCCTCTTATCACTTCTTCTTTCACTCCCACTTGAAGTAGCACCAAAATTTTCAAGGCACTTGTATGATGGATGCCCAAACTCATTGCAATTGTAGCATCTGCTTGCAAATGTATTTTCACTTCTACCCCCTCCAAATCTGCCTCTAGTACCCTTAAATCCACCTCTCAAATTAGAACTTTTCTCTTTACCTTTGCCTTCACCTTCTTGTTCTTCACTTGATTGCTTTGAAGTATGAAAGGTTCCTCTACCTCTTTGATTGTTGAATATACCTCTAATGGAATTATCTTGTCTCCTTTTTAGCTTTTCTTCCACTCTAATGGATAAATGAAAACATTCTTCTAGATATTTTGGATTTTCCACAACCAATTCAACTTGGATGTTAAATATAAGGCCACCCAAATACCTAGGAACTTTCTCAATCTCAACCTCATCCTCTTATCTACCTGACCATATGCTCAACTTATAGAATTCATTAGTGTAAGTTTTACCATCTAATTCTTTTTGTTTTAGGTTTTGGAACTTCTTATACAATTGGACTTCAAAATATTTAGGAAGAAACTTCCCTTTAAGTTTTGTAGCCATTCGGTCCCATGGAACTATCTTTTCCTTACCCTTGTTTCTCCTCTCAGCCTGCTCATAGTCCCACCATAACAATGCATGTCCCTTGACTTTTTTGTGCGCTATCTTCACCTTCTGATCATCAGGTACATCTTCACACTAAAAGTGATTATCCATGGCTACAATCCAATCAAGTAACTCTTCATCATTCAAATTTCCACCATACATTGGAAATTAAACTTTTACCTTGTGTGTATCACCCTTGACTACCTTTAGCAATTTAGCCATTCTCTGATCTTCAGGGTCTAATTCTTCTTCCATATTTGCATACTCTTCCTCTTCCTCTTCCTCTATTTCACTCAAAGCACCCAACTCTACCCCTCATCCTTGATTTGACTTCAAGGTTGCAAGCCTTGCTAAAAAAACATTATGAGACTCCAATAGCTTGGCATGTTTCTCTTTTAACTCCTACAACTCTCTAGTAGCACCAAGATTCTTAGGAGGCATCTTGTCATTACAACCTCAAACCTTCTTCTATGCCAACTTCAACCAATAACCTTCAAAATATATAATAATTGTTCTCTAATACCAAATGATGCAATGACAGGGTGGTAAATTAATTACAAACATAATTTTATCCAACCAAAACTAATCAGTTTCCCTTACAACTCTATTTCATTCACTCTTCACTATTCAGCCTAGTTTCCTTATAGGTCTCCAAATTGATGTTTTCACAAATATATTTTAGAGAATTCCCTTAGTCATCAAAATCCTCACCTTTTCAGACCCCCATTCTAGTCTCACAAAACATAACTCGAAAACTCAATAGGTCCCTTTGGACCAACTCCACCAAAATCAAGTTTCTACGCTATTTAGACCCCAAATTAGGTCTCTTTTACAAATGACGTATGCTCTAAACCTTCTATCAAGTACAAATAACTATTGAAATACCTTTTTCTGGTCTCAAAACAAGAAAATCACCAACCTCACAGAATTAGAGCACCCATTAATGCTCTGATCCACCAAACCCTAGCTTTAGACCCTTTTAGATTATGAACAAGGAAGGTTATTGAAAAATAATGCTCCACACCATCTATCAACCTTGCACTACTTAAATCACACTAGAATATGCATGCACTTTCCCAAAATTCCATTACCTATCCTTTGGTAACATTGTTTCATCAAACACTCACCCTAAATCACTATTTTTCAATCCAAAATGCATGAAATATTAACTAGGGCATCAAGCACAGACCCTCCAATGATCTTACCTACCCTCAAAATCATGCGCATGCCTAATTCCTACAATATAGGACCCATTCTAGTCATATACAATGGGTACAATTAGTGTAATGGCCCATCAATGCATTTTAAAGACTTTCAAACCCTGAACACGGTATACACTAACTGTTCGAGAAATTTGATCCAAATTTACACCAAATTCAATGATAAACTCTCAAACTAGAGGGAAATTTTTTTTCACATATATCTTCAACTATTTCAACAACTTTTGGAGCACACTACTTCTGTACAGGGTTGTATAGCTCTAAGAAACATTGAAATTACAATTTTTTTTTGTAGAAAACAGGGCTATTTTGTATTGATTTTCACTTCAAATCATTAGAGAGAGATTTACATAGATGTATTCAACATATATAAAAATATCCCACCAAAAACCAACTAAAAAAATACCTAAACCAACCTTTGAACTAACATGACCATTGGGATTCCTCAACATTACATTTTTTGCATTTTTTGCATTGACAACATTTTGTCAATTTTTGCAACTTTTTACCATTTAGACCCAATGACTCCAAAGCACACAAATATAACCTATTACATTCTAATTGGTCTATCTAGACCTTATTTGAATAAAAAGACTTAAAAACAACCTAAAATCTACCATGTGACCACATTGGACAATATTGACACAAAATTGCACTTGGTGTTCCTCAAGATCAAAATTACATGAGTAATAAACCAAAGGCATGCCCATTATCTCATTTTTAAAAGTATGCCAACTTATTTTTAAATTTGGTACCTAATCACATTCAACATTGTATTTTCTATCATGTCTCTAGGGTAGTGGTGGTGGGCATTCTAGCTCTAGTTCTTCAATAATGATGATGATTACAAATGACATACTATCAGTGCAATTACAAAGCCCCATTCCTAGTTCTTAATTAGGAATTACCTTAATCTTGCTATATTAGGAGGAATGAGTTGGAAAAAGTCTTCAAAATTTAATGTTTGAGCATTAGCCCATGCATAAAATGTATCATCAGTGAGGAAATTCGACACCCACAAGCTCAAAGGTTAATCTTTCCCTCATAGATTCTCTCCATTTTCATTTCAAACATGGTAAATTTTCTGCAATCATTTGTCTTTACACAACATATAGAAAATGGGGTTATGAATTCAATTTTCTTAGAAAATAATGCGTTGATGAAAAATATCCAAGTATATCATTTCTAGAAAGGGCAAGGTTATGTAGGGGGCTTATTTCTTATGAATTTTATTCTACATCAGAGAGCTTTCATGTATATTTATGATGCAATTAAGTATGCACTTGAAATGAGTAATGCTAGGTTCTTGTACAAAGATCTCAACTATAATATAAATGAGATTGGTTGTGACATGTTCATAAATTTAAAGGAAATTACTATAAAATTGTCTTCCTTTTGTCTCATGAGAGACACCCCATTTTCATCTCGATTTCCAATTCTGAAACTCCACAACTGGTTATGGTGAGGCTTAAAACCAAAAGGAACAAGGGGATAATTTAGTGGAGATATGTCATATGGAGGAGTAAGAAGATAGTTTTCAACATTATGTCTATTGAAGATAATATGTAATGTTATATGCTCCTCATATGGAGGTGTAGGTTGTTAGTTTTTCTTGCATTGTGTCTATAACAGTGAATATATAATGATAAATGTACCAGCTAGGTTTTTCTTATACTAGCTTATGTAATTTCTCTTTTTATATAATATAATATATAGGCTCTACCTTTTACCTATAAAAAACCTAAAGCATTTAACTTCTAATATGAGAAGATATGTAGAAAATAAATTAAGAACAAGGTCACCTGAAAGCTTCAAAAAATCCTTAAAATGACTTGTTGCTTCAAGAATATTACTGAGAAAAAAATGGTAGTATACACTTGAGTAACTTTCCATATCATTACTAGTGAGTGAGTATATTATTGCTTCAAATAGTTTCCTTGACAAGATTATGAGAGAGGCTACAAGATAAATTGAAAATCCAATAAGGACACCATGCAAATCTATTTGGGTTGATTTAATTTAATGTCAATACATACATGATTGTTACTTGTAAACAAATAATAAGAATGTAATTCTTCAATGATTACTAGAATCACAATTTTTCAAGACACTAGTGTGTCACACAAATATTCACATGAATCACTCCTATCAAAAAATTATGCATAAAAGATCATGAACAACATGAAATTAACACGAATGTATAATTTAGGTGTCAATATTTTAAAATTAAATTATTTGTATCAAAATAAGAATGAAAGGGTGTGGTTTAGTATGATGAAAGTATATCACACTAACAGTGGTCACTTTGATAGAATGTCATTTTTGCAAGGTAGAAAATTAAAGATCCTTCTTATTACACAAGCTAACAAGTTCAATTGTGGATGGAATTAATTAAACTCACCTTTTTCTTGAAAAATATGTATATGATTGTTCCAACTATATTCTAAAATGTGTCAAGTTAGTGCATGTTTTAAATATATGTATAATCAATAAGGAATTTAAAAAATTAATATAAACAACTATAATGCATCATTTGAAGTGTTCTTGTAGTAATATTTTTGAATTAATAATTATTTTCATCATAAGGTTGTTTTTGGTTTAAAATCACTGCCATGGATGAGGTCATATTATGAACTATTGTGTGGTTATATATTTAGTTCTTCAAATTATTTACTAAAACCTTCTAACACTTGTATAGATGATTTTTTTTCTAGCAAGAACATATCCATAACTAATTCTAGAGTTACAATATTCACAACTAGAATCATAATCATATGATGAGGATCTATTGCTATTATTAAATTACTATTGAAAATATATGATTTTTTTTTATCACATTATATAGTTCCTACAGGTTGGGGCTTAGACAATATTAGAAATTACTTAATGTATCAAGAGTCATTAGATAGAGCTTAGAATTAAAAATTATATGGACCACATACATTTTGCACTAAAAATAAAATAGTAGGATTGTCCTTCCAAGAAAACTACAAAATTTTCTTATAAATTTCATGCAAGATATGGATTACCTTGGGAAAACCTATCATAAATATCCTAAAACATGTATTTTCAAGGATTTGAATTCAAGATGTCATTGGAATGAATTTTTAATTTCAAATTATTATTTTTTCATTTTCTCATTTTTGAAAAAAGGATTTGGGTATTGGAAAGGGGACAACTATATTGGCAACACAAAATGCATATATACATTTATAGAATGACGTGCATGGGAATAATAAATTTATAGAAAATAAAAGGATAATAAAAATATCTATAGGGAATTAAGGGAAATTATATATGGTTTCAAATGACTACCATTAATTGGGATTGATATTACATTCTAATATAACATTGATGACTTTAATGTATTATTTTTTTAATGAGCTCTATCACATATTGACCACTTCATAGTGAATCAAAATTTCAATGATGTATATCATTCTCTCTATCCTCATCACATATTAAGATAATGGATCATTCTCTTCTCTCTATTTGTTGGAGTTAAAATGATACTGAGAGGGGGGGCTGAATCAGTGTCTTAATAGATTTGACCAATTTTTAAAAATTCAAAAACATAGCCTAGATTTGATCTCAATATTACTCTGATTAATGTATTCATGAGTTGAATGTAATCATTCATAAACAGAATTGAGAAAAGTAATAATCCCAATAGTGAACAGAAACAACAACACAGTAAAGTAGTGAGAACTCATAAGAACAAAGAGACACAAGATTTTGCCGAGTGGAAAACCCTCCTGGGGTATAAAAACCACTCCCGAAATTCCTTGCAGGCTTAACTTTTAATCAACTGTTCACAATGCCTTATAGGCCAATTTTAGAGCACCCACTCAAGGAGCACCAACCCCTTGTTTTTGAGACACCCATCTCAAGGAGTTCCAACCCCTCAAATTATGTTTTGAACAATAATAATAACTCAGAGGATTTCTTTGTTTTCAGTTAAGCACATATTTCTTTGTTTTCTCGTCTATAGAATACCCTCAGGATTACAACCAGAGAACTTACACTAGTTTTTTATATACATTTCAAGTATGTCAGTTATGAAGAAGGTCTTCAAAGAATGTGTTTTTCACAAGAATTTGAAACTCACTTGCCAATTTTAGAATATGAAGCTGAATAATGATAATCTGTAGATGATGGTAAAAATCAAGAATAACGCCTATATAGAGAGCTTTAATTTTTGCGTTGAAACAAGAGATTTCAAATTGTAACTAATAGATTTTCATCAAAACCATGACTACCCACCAACTAAGAACCATAACCTCCGAATTCTTAGATAATATTTTGCCATGTAACCATTCTGAGATTCGATGCCAACCAATGATGTTGGCTTGCAACTACACATAGAAATTCACATGTCGGCCACAGTGATAGAGTTTGTTAATCATTCGCCAAGACATCCAGATAGTCCTGCCCAAGGCAATTAAATCACCAGACATTCCCCTTAGTTATCACTTTTGCCATGACCCATCAGAGTCAGGAAGACCTCTCACAGACCACATTATGATTCACCGAAAGACCTTTTATCTCTTATGTGTCGCTGTGACATTCTACTGTAGGGGAGATGTTTCGTAGATGATGCTTTGTTTTACTGAAAGTCATCCTTTTATCCTATCACTAAGACAATCCATAATCAGGGAGACGTTTTTGTAGATTTCATTGTGTTTCACTGAAAGACTTAAACCTTATCCATTCCGAGTCACTGTGACAAAAACAAACTCTTGTTGAGATGTATCCTTCATCTGCCTTCGCTAAGACAATGCATAGTCAAGGTAACTTCTCGTAGAGCATCCTATGTCTTACCGAAAGCCCACGTGATCATTCCTGTTTGTCAAGACAACTTAATGCTTATGCTGACAAGGTCCATATGTATTCCATCGGTGAGACCCACAGGATTCGCTATGATATTATATCGATGCCACAACTCTTGTCGATGTGTTCCCATTCAATCTTTGGTCAGTGAGACATAACAATCTCGCTGTGACTTCATACCGATGATATAGCTCTTGCTGATAGGGATCACCCTCTATCGCTGAAACCAAGGAGAAGTCTTGCCGAAAGCTTCCTGTGAAACTCCATGTGTAATGTCGGTGAGACCAAAGGTCACTCGCCAAGACCTCACTTCGATAACCCTAACTCTTACCGATATGTATCTTCCCGCCACCGGTCAGTGTGACAATGTACAATCACTATGACTTCACACCAAAAGCAATATGTCTGGCCGAAGTGAATCTTTATTGTGCCAATCGGTCGATGTAACAATTCAAACTCACTAAGACACAATGCTGATGAAGGATCACTTACGCCGATGAACCAGCTCAAGTATAAGTAGGTGAGACCCGACTCATTCAGAAAGACCTCTCCCCGGTGAAAAATACTCATGCCGATAGACCTTTCCTTTGTCGCCAAAACCACGTGAATGTCATGTCGATAGATACCCAAAGATGAATTTTTTCATCAAGGACAAACCAATCAGAACACAACTGAGAACCAACACTATCCTTGTACTATCTTTATCTTATAAAATCAATATTTTATATTATCTTGTTTTATCATTAGATTCTAGGTTTTCTATCCATATTCTTCCAACAACAGGAAGAAAACCATCATTATTTTTATTGTATTATATTCATCTATCTCTCATTATAGAATTATCTATAATGATTGTAGATCAATTGAACTAGTCAATCTTACCACTTTATCTTAAAAAAAAGCATAACTTGAGGTCCCTAAAGATTTTTTAAGCACAATCATATATATCCATAGATTTTTTTTTGAGAATAAATTTAATATACTTCCAAATTATTGTCCAAGCTAATTAGGTTCTTTGTGGGTTGACTTAACATGTTTATTTCCTTATTTATAATAATTTGGTAAGGATTTTAGATAATTTTTATATTTCAAGGGAAACACAATAATATCTATTAGAAATACCTTATATTCATCAATAATTATTTTATAAGCATATTACACTTGATTATAATATCTTAAAGGAATCCAATAATGACTACCTCAATTAAATCATTCAATAGTATATCTTCAATCTACCTATTGTGGTAATAGTTTGGGTTTACTATTAGCACTTGATGGTGAGTTGATAAATTCTATGAAATCTAGATTCTATTGAGTAAAGGGCTAATCTATAAAGATAAGCTAATACTCTAAACTCCCTCAATCTAATTAGCTAATATTCTAAAAGGCCTTGATATAATATTTCATACAAAATAAGTCCTTGATATTGAGGAAAGTATAAAGACCTTTAAATTGATTCTAATTGAACTTATATTTCATAGTAGAGGCCTTGGAGAGGATTTTACCAATAATTATTAGCATTGTCAATTCTTGTTTTACAAACCTTAGTAAAATCTAATGTATTTTTATTTTCATTTTGTCCATTTCATGGTAATGCATAAAATAATTTGCAATAATCATGAACACTTGTTCATCTCAAAATATATAGGTAAACCGAGAATTTGTATCCAGACTAGATCTAAAGCACAAAGATCATCCAATGAATCATATTCAAGACCACCTATAAAGGGGCATTTTGTTTCTCCCTAGAAACCATGATCCCTACATGAAAAACTTCTTTAGATCTTCAAAGTATGAGAAATAAAAAGGAAAATCCCATATTTCCTGGAAGAAAAAAAAACACTAACTTTCACTTTTCACATAGTTTTTATCCGTTTCCTTACTACATCAATGTTAGGTCAGCTAGAGAATAATTTTCCTATCAATACACTTTTCATTGAGGACACAATATTTTGTTGACAAATTAGAGACATTAAGAATAAATCCCTCCTTAGAAACAACCAATTCAAAAAAATCACCCACCTTAGAGCCTCTCCTACAAAGAAAATTTTTATCCACCTTTTCTATAAAGTGTAAGAGTTATCCTGGTATAAAGATCTATTATGAAAATAGCCCCTGAAAGGTAAATGAAAGACTAGTAGATGAGAGCCAGGACATGAGTTTTCACTGGAGGATGAAATCTAATAGCGAGCTCTTTTAATATCTGATTTTTATGAGATGAATTTCTAAATGCAAAGAGGCACTTTGGGAATTAGTGTAAGTGCACAGATGATGAATTCAATCAACATAACCTGATGACAGAATATACATTTTTTGAGAATATTTTGATATAGAGATTCTATGTCCTGGTTTGGTCATATTTTTTGTATTTTTCATAATATTTATTTATAATTTTTGTCAAATCCTCAAAAAAATATAAAAATTGGCAGGATGATCACTCCTGATGGAGCCCAGGTTCCTCATTAGGACGATTTTTTTTCAACCTCCAGAGGAGGAAGATAGAATGGTGATTTAGTGGCTGTGATTCAAAAATAGGAGCATTCGATTAGTTGAGGATAGGCCACCCACCTGACCATTTGAGACTTGGAATATACCTCAAACAGGTCTCTCAATACTAATTTATTTTGACAAAACCCATAAAAAGAATAATTTGTTGCAGCACCGAGAACTTCCCGAAAAACCCCTTTTCAAGTTTCACCTTAAGCCAAAAACTGTCAGCCATGTATTCTACACATATCTGAACATATATTTCGCCACTCTCAACATGGTCCCACATGACCTAATATGGACGCTTCAATAATCGAGAATTTTTCTTTTATCACTCCTACACATCAAAATTAAATGTTAACAAATTTACCGATGAAGCAGCCATGCACCCAATCCTCAAATGGATGAAGGTATTTCTCATTCCTATTCTCCCATAAACAACGTACCTTTACAAAATGGTACTAGTAGAAATAGTGTTTTACAAGAGGTGATACAACAATTAATAGAGGAGATAAAAAAAATTTGAGGAAATATATAATTTAATAGATGAGTTAGATGTTAGGGATATCAAGTTCTTAAAGATATATCGAAAGTAGGTGTTGAGGTTGTATCTAGTAGAACCCTTCAATATTCATTACAATGAATGGAGGATATCATACTCACTAAGTACCACATTCCCAAGGGTAGTCACAAAATACTAGGTCACATGGGATTGAGATACAAATTATACATTTGGAGAGGCCCTATGGGTATGTGCAGGATCATGATGGGCCAAAAGGTGGCAATATGATGGGTATGTGTAGGGTATGTGACTGATGACTTTTTTTTAATCCAAAATTGATGAAACGAAAAGGGTTTTTAAAGGAGATTCTCAGATTTCCACCAATATAAATTATTCTTTATTTTGAATTTAATTAATAATTATTATTCATTTTCTATTTGAATTATGACTAAAGTCCTGATTGATAGGCTGATTGAAAAACATCTATAGCTTTCAAACAATATCACATTTTTTGAATCCGAAACATGTGTCACATTCTATGCTTCGCATACTATAGGATTAAAAAAAAATGAATTTCATGAAGTTTTGACCAAGTTAAGGTGGTCAGGCATACGAGTTTTTATATTTTTAAATAGTTGTAATAAAAAATTCATAATTAATTATTTACTTAGAAAAAAAATTACAAACAAATGTGAATCACATCTAGACATGAGTCCTCTACTTATATCTAAATCCTTATAAAAAAATATTATCATTTTATTGTGGTTACGGTGGTCAAACAGACACCTACTTATTTTTTCCTTGAAATTTAAGTACTACTGCATTGAAATTTCAACTTTTCACCAAATAGATTTAAAAACAAAAATTAAACCTAGTAGTTTAGAAACTACATTCAATTTCTACGTATTCTATTCTTACATATTTTTAAAATAATATAGATAACTTATTCAAATTTTTAAGGAAAGTTTCCTAACTCTTATTTTTCTAAAAATTTTTGTCACTTAAGGGCCTATTTTTTCCACAATGATCCTGCACATACCACTATACAACTATTCATTGATTATTTACCAAAATATGACCATTATATATGGGTTTGGAGTTGGTTAAACTTCAACTTGACCTTACTTCTTCTAAGATAGGAAGGAAAGGATGCATAGGAATTACTCTGGGAACTTGAATAATAGTTATCTTATTGACTCATTTTGTATTGCTTCCATTCATCTGTTTGTTTAGTTAAACCCATCCACCCTCAAGAAGGTCTGACATATCTCTTCATGGCTAACCTCCACCTTCCCAAAAACCTTTATATATAACTTTAAGATAATAGAGTTTCCTTATTACAAATCGTGATTTCTTTCCATGTTTCCCCTATGGTACTTATCAAAGGTACCACACAAGGTGGTTTTCACCATAGGATGGATTATTTATATATAATGCTTTATATTTTTTGCATTTTTTGTTATTTTATTTTCTTCTTAATACAAATTTTTGAGTAGTGGGATATAAGGTGTATTTAAGTATACAAATACTTGAGACAAAATATTTGAATGGATCATATAAATATTATCCTCTTAGAATGGCCAATTACTATACTCTTGACCCATATTTAGGTGTAATGGCATAGGGACCCAAACAATTAGGCTCAAGTTTTCCCTTTTTTCCTCTTCTTGCAAGATTCTTATGATTTTATTTTAGAGAGAGATCACCAATTTGAAACACTTTATACTTGATCTTACTGTACATCTTCTATGCAAATATTTATAATAGTCCTAAACATGTCTAAATACATTCAAGAACATTTCATCTAAGAAATCCATGTGATCTAATCATACAACTCTCGATATTCCTCATAATTGATAGGATTTTTTACATATATTCATAATTATGGGAGATCAACCTTGATTGGTGTTGGCACCTTCAAATTTTTCAAATTTGAAATGCCCATATGGAATTTTTTTCCTTTGCACACTCAGAAGTGCACTTGAAAAATCTGCCTAAGTGGCCTACTTTGGAAGGTCATAATTTGGAGCCTATTGATTTTCATGCAAAACCCCTTTGTGAACATACTCATGTGAAATATGTGAACATGCATGTCAATTTTCAACTTCCCATGATGATTTTTGATAGTGTTTTGAAAAGAGAAGCTGGAGGGTTTTGGCACTTTTCTACTATTTGCAAACTTTCAGTTATGTGAAGTGACCTCCTGTTCGAGCTTGTATTTCACAACTGGAGGATTTTCATGACGAAAGGATTGTTGCTCTAAATTCTCCCCACATTAATATTCTCCTTGGTTCAATTTAAAAGCCTCGTGATTTGATTTTCCATTTTTTCAACATAGAAAACAAATGCAGTTTGTTCTGGTTTTACATCTACATTTCTAAAATGTTTCAAGGTGGTCAACTTTGACACCTAATATTTCGCGAAGAATGATGATTGAAGTAAATACCTTTTGAACACATACTCAATGTACCTAAGTGAGCTTGTTTTTCCATTGGAAACCTCCTAGAAGATGGTTTGATATTTTTTCAAAGTGGTGACTTGGTGAGCCTTGATTGGTTATGAACATGTGCAGTTGCAAAAATGTCTAACTAAGCAACTTTGACGTTGAATATCTTTTACCTTGTGAATTTTTTTCTAAGGTTTTTGTTTCACTCTATTTTTGGGTCAAATTTCTACATGCTTGCTCAATTTAAGGCTGCCAGGATAAGTTATGATGGGTTATTTAATCATTTTTTTTATTGCAACAAGGCCAAAAATGTTGTCCTAGAAAGTGTCAAATTTTTCAATTCTAATGACAACCCATTTCTTGTTTTGGTCTAAAACCTCTACAACTCAATTTTCGTCAAGAACATAGGTCATTTGATACATTATTTTAATGTACTTTTATTGTAGTGAAGTCGTCTCAGAGCCAATTTACAAAGGAGGTACCTGAATTTTGAAGGTTCGGAAAAATTTGGGGAAATGGGTTTTCTCTATATAATTTATTATAATCACACACAAAATTTCATAGCTCTAGGTGTCTCAATTTGCATGCAGTGAATTTTCTCCAATTGGCCTATAGGCATAATTAGAAGCCAAATTTTTTCTAAAGTTTCAAATGTTAATATTTAAAATATTTTGAATATTTTGAATATTATGCAAATATAATGGGGAAAATATAAAGTGCATTTCAAATGTTTTTCGGAATATAAAATTTTAATTCTTAGCTCTGATTGGTCTACACATGACTTTCATGGTTATAGGGAGAAACTCATTCGCTAAAAATATTTTTCTTTCTATTTTAATTTTAGTGATGCAATGTTTCCGATGGTGAATATTTGATTTGACATATCCTTTTAATGTTTAAAATTTATGGGTAGAGTTTCCAAGGTATCACCTATGGCAGAAAGCTTTCTCTTCTCCAATGAACAACTGGCAATGAGTGATGGACTTGCTTTCCATCACCTGTCACAGGTTGGTGTCTCCTCTTTTCCTCAGCAACATGTGATGAGCAATGCTATTCTTTTCTGATCGAGGCATCACTAGTTTTTCTTCCTTTCTCCCTTTCTTTCAGGCGATGCGCGATGTGAGCCAGGAGAAGCATTTGGTGGGCTCGTAAAGTCAAAATGCATAGGAAAAGCTTTCGAAAGGTTTTCATATTTTAAATAAAATATAGAGAATTATAATATTTCCCAATGAATTTCAGGTGAATTCCTGTGCCAATAAAAATAATAAAGTCTTAAGTGAGCATGGGAGAATTTTAAAGGAGAAATGCTTTAATTGGTCAGTGAAAGCATAAAGGGGGTAAAATTTTAATTTTACCCGAGGAGTGAATTAAATATTCACTATACAAGTGAAAGTCTTACTTACTGCTGGGAGTAAAATGTAGAGGAAGTGGGTAAATTTTTACCCGAAGGGTAAATGTTTTAAATAAAATATTTAAAACATTATGAGCATTGATGAAAATAAAAGGTAAAGGTCTCCATTGTAAAATGTGAATATAATATTTTGTTGGCAAGTGAATGTTTATAGTGCAACAAATAAAAGGTAGAGTAAAAGAGTTTTCATGCAGAGCAAAGTTCTTTCAACTGCGGCGTAAAAATGGTGAAGGCCTTTCACGAGGAGAGTTTTCTGTTGCAAATAAGGAGGGAAAGAAGAAGATTTCAGATTATTTTCTAGCTGCAAATCAATCGGAGAATTAATGCCAGGTGTCTTCTACATAATTATTTTAGGGTTGCTTCTTCTCCTTTATTTCTCATTCTCTTCTCATTGTAAGGATTGGATTTTGAAGTCTCTAGAGGTCTGGATAGAGATTAGCTCAAATTTAAAGCATATTGTAAATGAAGTAAATGAATGGAACAGTACATTGTCTTGGTTAGGGGTTAAATGTGAGAGTTTTAAATTAGTTTTATAAAACTACTGATATTGACGCAAATTTTAGTTCTCAAAAAACATTCTCCTCTGTATCCTCTTTTGCAAATTATGAATGAAAATATTAAGGTCTTTTTGTTTATCTTCAATGGTTTAGTTGAATGTATGGATCTGTTTTGGCTTTAACTCAAAGAGTTAATTAAATGCTTGAGGGGAGTCATAGATTTGTAAAGAGTTGCATAATATTTGATAAGAAGTTTTGTTTTGGGCATAGTGAGTTCTCATATTGCAAAACATTATGATAATATTCCACATGTTTATGAATTTAGTAACTGATATATTACTGGTTGTTGCATATTTGACGAGCCATTTACCCAATTGATGAAACACTAATCCATTTGTGGACAATAATGAAACAATTGAGTTGATAATACTCAAGATTGAGGATTCAAATTGAGAACAAAATTATAAATCATTAAATATTTAAATTATGATGTATGTGTTGTAAAGAATTATTCATTTCCTAGCATTAGGTGGTTATTTGCTTAAAGGTTTGTCAAGCCTTCAGTAAGAAATATCTATTTTCATTTAGTAGGAATAGATATGTGTTTAAGTTTTCTTGACAAATTAAAATATCAAATAAACACAATAAGGAGCACCCTCCTTGGTCCCACAAAGCCTAAAGGGTAGGGGTAAGAGCCTAAAACTCTTTACTCATCAGTTGGCCACTGGCTTTGAAGTTTCTTGAGTATAAGGGTTGCCTGCCCTTTAGAGGATTTCAAGGCTTGGCTGGAAAAAGAACCAATAGATTGGGAACTCTACTGGGGAGAGTTGTGAATCTCTAGTTGCATATTGTTTTATGATAGAGTCAAAAAAATTGTGAATCCGTACATTTGGTTCAAATATTGATAATTTTTTAGATCTTTAATTGATTTTGTTGTAGTAGATTTCAAAGAATTTATATGTGACTCTGTTGTTGGAGAAGACCCAAAAAAAAATTGATCCTTGAAGTAGCTTCATATTGCTTGAAGCTCAGTCCTATGTGTAGAGAGGTGGTGACTCTATTAAAAAAACCTAATGAAGATGTGAAAAAAATTTAGATCTACAAATATTCCCAGTCAGGAAGGGAAATTTGTAGCAACTGCAACATATCCAGGTATTTCTCATTTTCTGGTTTTCAAGAAAGATAAATATGTATATGAAAGCCACATTTGAAGTCCTAGAAAAATTTAGTTCCCCTATTTAGTGAAATTGAGCACTACAATCAAGGGTGGTTGAATATTGTAATTGAATAGTTGTAGAGAGAATAATTTTCATTTGCAAAATGTATGGTTGTTTTAGTTCTCCCTCTACAAGCTATAATATCATGCCTAAAACATAGTCATGTCCTCAAAGGAAGGTGTTCACTAGTGAAATATATGACCCTTTATATTTTAGTAAAATCCAAGTTTACCCATGTGTGTGAAAAATATGGGAATCAGAACAATTAATTCAAACCACACAATCAATGCAATGTGTTATATTAAGGAAATCAAATCCAACAAAAAAAATGGTAAAACGATTTCTCAAAGTCATTCCACTGTCATATATTCTTAAAGATCATGTATTAGTGCTCACATATTTTAGGTATGCACTAAACTACTAGGATGACACCTAAAAAATGAGAAGCCATTAAACTAAAATGCGGGAAACTATACCTACATCTACATGATTGATGAATTTCATGGATGACATGCTAAATGATGTACTAAATGATATGATGTTATATATAGAATGATGTTAAGCTAATGGAAATGCTATGAAAATGTTGTAATGATAATGCAACAATTAAGTTCCTAGAAATTAAATTTCCATTATAACACTACTTGAAATCAAATGCTAAATTCTAAGCTAAATGCCAATGCTTAGCTCACTAATGTTGAAAGTATTTTTGCATAGTAGATTTGTGCTATGCTCTCTATATGAAAATTTGTAAATGAGCCTCTATTTATAGATTTCACCAAGGAATCAAGTGATGTGGCAGCAATGGATGATCATGATTTGGTCTTGAGAGATCAACGGTGAGAAGCAAAGAGGTTAGAGAGAATCAGGGAAGTTGTTCCCTTTAATAGAACAAGCTTGCCAAGTTTAGAAGGGAATAAGTGGAAAGAAGAAGCCATGTGTCTCTGAGGTTGTTAAAATTGTTGAGGATAAATGTCCATTTAGAAATTAGAAATAATTAATTTCATGTGACACATGGTGAGGTGGAAGATGAGGTGAAAAGAAGTTAGAAAATATGGAGAAATGTGACTAAATTCCAATTTTAAAATTTAAATTTAGTTGGAGGGAATTAATCAAATAAAATAAATTTGTTAAATTTGTTTATTTAATTAAATCATGAAGAAAGTGGTTTAGATAGGAAGAATTAAGAAATATGAACTATATAAATAAACTATGCAATTTATTTATAAGTAGAGGAAATAAAAAATTTATTAATTAAATAACTAGTATTTAATTAATTTTCTCGAGACCAAATGTTACATATATACATTTTTCCCCTCTTTGAAGTGATGTGTTTACACATTGCTTCAAAGAAAATTTTGCCAGTGCTGATAAAATTTTGATAATGCCCTAGACGACAATTTTCAAGAGATAACGAATATATGCCCCCTCGGGAGATAAATCGAGGATTTTTAAAGATTTTTGAAATTTACAAAAAAAATTGATGATTACTAATGATGTTCATGATAATTTTCTAATTTGATGATGTTCCAACAATTTATCTCCCAATATAGAAGAAATTTGCTGCCATTTGATTAATTGATCCCTGTAAAATTAAAATATCCCATCATAAATCCCACTTTAATTACCCCTTTTAATTGGACAAAAGTGAAAAAGAAACTCATTTGTGCACTTTTGATTTTGAAATTTTAGAGTGACAGAGCAACTTGAACAATTTAGCAATTCGAGTGTTAGTGGTGACATAATAGGCTAGTGGCATACGGACCTCCGGTACAAATTTCCAAAACCCTCTTTGTGAATCTCGGATTGTTTTTCCCACATTTTTAATTTTGAAAATTTGTTGTTCTTCATATTTTAACACATTAGCCATCTGTAATGGCACATAGGTTAGGTTTTCTAGTGCATAGAATTAGGATTCTAGTGTATCCTAGGCCCGATGTAGTGCATCAATGATCTGTTATAGTGCATCTACATTTTAGCACATAAAATGATAGTTTCGGCGCATTGAGGTGTTTAGGTAGCACATCAAATGTAATGGTGCATGAAAATGTATGAAAACATGTATGAAATGGATTATGAAAATGTTTCTTTTTGGATTTTTGTAATGCAAATGTATGAGTAAATGTGTAGATGGATAGAAATGATATGATAAATGCTTTTTTTCTGGGATTTCATAATGCAAATGTATGACCTAAATTCTAGATGGATTATGAAATGATATGATAATGCATGAATGACACCCTAATGCTTATGCATCTAAATGCAAATGATCTTTTTTTTTATGTCAAATGTACTCAATTCATTAATGATAGAGATAACATCACTCATAAAATTGTA
>VDFB02158772.1:0-34309 GCA_007258455.2 Sequoia sempervirens | reverse complement strand
TTTTCCTTAGTCTTTTTTTTTTCAAAAACCAAGTTCAGAACTATTCAAACAGGCGTACTTGACCTTTAGGGGTGAACCTAACCTCTAACCCAACCCCTATTTAGCCTGTTTCAGTCAGTTTTGATCAATCTTTAGTCAGACAGGCGTACTTGACCTCTAGGGGAAAACTTGACCTCTGTCAGGGGCGTACTTGACCTCTAGGGGTGGACTTTCCCCCTAAATAGTCAGTTGTATCACTGGTTTCATCATTCTGAACTCCTGCTTCATTATTTTGAGCACCTATTTTACCATTCTGAGTAAATGTTCATCCATTTTGAACCTTCTTTTATCATTTTGAACTCTCGTTCTGTCATTCTGATCATTCATTTGCTCATTCTGAGTAAACGTTCATCCATTCTGAACCTCCTTCAATCATTTTGAACTCTCATTCCCCCGTTCCAATCATCCGTTTACTCATTCCAAATAATCATCCATCTATTCCAAACCTCCTCTCATTTCGCATGGTCGTTCATCCCTTTAGATCATCTATTCACTCATTCTGAACACTCATTTGTTCATTTCAAACCTTCATCTTCTCGTTTTGAGAATCATTCATCCATTTTGGAAACTTGTTTACTCATTCTGGGTACTCGTTCATCCATTCCGAGTAATTGTTTATTCGTCTGGAAAGTAGCTCTTCCACCTTATTCCTCATCATCCTGTCAATTTCATTTTGGAGTATTCTGCCATCCATTTTCAAATCTTTGCCCCTTTTTGAGAGTTGTTCATCCATTTTGATCAATCGCTCACTATTTTGATCTTTCTCATCTCCTGCTCGGAGAGTCGCCTCATCCATTCTAGTAGTTTCACTTGTTCGAGTGGTGTCATTCACCAAGCTTACTAAATTATTTTACTCGCTCGGTAATCTTTCATTCATTCTCAGCTTTTGTCTCCTCATTTTGAATAGTCATTCAACCAATAATCATGTCTTTTGAGTATTCACTCATCCATTCCTATCATCCATTTCCCCAATCAAATCATCATTTTCCCCATCCAAATCCTCTTAACTTCATTTGAAGTTATCATCCAAATTGACCTAAGTGTCTAAATTGATCATCATCATCCAAATCTACTTAGGATTGTCATCCATCCTAAGTTAATCATCATTGTCGGCCCAATCAATCCATTTTCAATCTCAAAGTGGATTCGGTGCCGCAATCATCCATTCATCCTTTAATCCGATCAATCAGCATCCCAAGTCACCTAGGGTAATTCCTCCGAACGGGTTTTACAAATTTCTATCATCTTATCCAATCCATCAATCAATCGGGATCTTATCAATCATCGACATCGATCTTATCTTAGTCCAATCCAAATACA
The DNA here is from genome assembly GCA_007258455.2 of Sequoia sempervirens. Taxonomy (NCBI): domain Eukaryota; kingdom Viridiplantae; phylum Streptophyta; class Pinopsida; order Cupressales; family Cupressaceae; genus Sequoia; species Sequoia sempervirens. The sequence continues at coordinate 32,950 of VDFB02158772.1, read as the reverse complement.
TTCCTATCCAATCACCTTCGACCCAATCAATCTACTTCCATCTTGAAGCAGATTCAGTGTCATGATCATCCTTTGATAATCAAATCCTATCATCAAAATCAATCCCATCGCATCATCCAATCATCCTAATCTAAGTTTTAATCCAATCCCGATTTGAGATTGACCTAAATCTCGACTTGAGCTTTAGTTTGTTTCCATCCAAAATCTTTGATCCATCCTTTTTATCCTTTCATCATCATGAATCCTTATCCTCCATCAATAGTAATAAAGGGAAACCCTAATTACGTCGACGATGATAATGAAAGTCTTGTCGATCAAGAGGTATATGACATAGATCCCATTGATGCTATCATTGCTAGTAAGCTTTCTCCATCCGCTTCCCACAATCCAATCACCCCTTCAAACTATCTTGTTATTTCCTCATCCATGCCTAATCATGCTCCTTATGCTACCTTTGAAAAGGGATATTCACTATCTTCCTCAACCGCATATGCAACATATCCTTCATCTACACCTTCCTCTTATCCAACACCCGCATCCCCTTATCCTAATCCACCATCCCAACATTCCTATTTTAATCCCCTGTCAACATCCTCCTATCTCAATCCTTCATTTGCATATGCCTCCTACCCTAATCCTCCATACCAATCAACCCCATTAGCTTACCCTAATCCAGCATCCACATCAATTTATCCCGATCTAACATCCACATCTTCTTAAATCTTAATCTGTCATGCACATTTCCCTACCTCTATCCGCCATCTCAATCTACCCATCCTAACCCACCATCCCAATACCTTTATTACAACACACCGCCCATATCCTCTAGCATCGATCCACCATCCATGTCATCCAATCCTAATTCACCATTCCTATATCCTTACCTTACCCCTCCATCCAATCCCAATCCTCCATCTACTCCCAGTCCTACATCCAATCCCATTCCCCCATCTAATCCCAATCCTATGCCAATCCCCAATCCTTCATCCACTCCTACCTTGCCATCTCAACCTAGAATATGCAAGTTTCTCACTCCAGAAGTTCTCCAGGGACTCATATCGAAGAATACATCCCCCATTCCACACATTGAGTTGTGGAAACATGCCATCCCAACCCATCATCCACAATCATTAGTGACGAGCCTTTCTCCATCCAACACCTATCATTGATGCTACCACCCCTAGCACCACTCAAACCATCGAAACCATCACATCCTCTGAATCCACTAAGCTCCCCTCTCCTACTCTGAGATCCTCTGAACCCATCGAAGATAACCAAATCCGATCCACTCCTCCGACACCTAGATCCCTCCAATCCATCGAAGACACCCAAATCCAATCCACTCCTCCTTCTCTTAGTATCACCAAAATCCATTCCTATGAACTTCACGAATCCGCCATCCTTCCATTTCCCCCACTTGAGGAGTCCCTCCAACACTCTGTCATCCTGCCATCCACACAAGATGAGTCATGCCAAGAGCTTGATCCAAAGCATGCCAGTATATCCCCTTTTCCACATCAAGATCTTGTCGATCCACCTAGTCCTACTCAAGATCATAGTCCTCCATCCACTCCATCTCATGAATCCCTTGACATTGAAAATTCCACCGCTCCATCTCATGAGCCCACATCTCCATCTCCATCACATGATCCCTTATCGCTTATTGTCACGAATCCAGATCCTCTCATATCACCTAATTCCTCTCCTAATACCACCCATCCAGATGCTGCTATCCCCTCATCTTCATCTCACGATCCTCCATCGTCACCTAAACCTACTATCCCCTCACCACTTGTATATCCCCTTGGTACCCTCACATTCTTCCATGGTGGTCTCCTTGCAGAAGAAAAAAAGAGCATATATACCACCCATCATCCTCCTCATAATAATGAACTCGCATCATTCTTCTAGAATAATAAAAATCTTGTCATGGACCAAATGCTCAAGAACATGAACTATCAAGGAAAAGGTTTAGGCCTTCATGAGCAAGGTATTTTATAGCCCATCTAGGTCAAAGAAAAAATCTGCATGCAAGGTCTTGGACCTATTTCCCAAGACTCACAATCTAAAGATGTTGGTACAACCTCTAGACGTCTTCAACGAACCTATTCCAAAAGAAATATAGGCTCTTCCCATCGCTCCACCAGATCATTTGCTACTATCCCCCCTCCATCATATCACCCCAAAACAACTATCCATATTCCTCCTTCATCCGCTCCATCCATTTTGGGTCCTTACATCCCTCCATCCATCATCTCCCTCCTTCATCTACTCCATCCATCTTGGGTCCTTATGTGCCTCCATCCACTACGTCTATTTTGGGCCCTTATATCCCAAAATCACCTCCTCCATCTCGTCCTATTCATCCTTTTATCCAACCATCACCCCTCTATATCACCCATCATAAACACCCGACTCTCATGTCCCCTAATCAGGATCAACAAAGGCACATGCCCATGCATCTTCCATCTACACATAATACCTATAATCCTACCTCTGTCACTCCACATTATCCACCTCCTCATACCCATCCCATTGCTACTAAAAGCACTTTGGATGCTAAAGAAAAAAATCATAAATCCAAACATCCACATGAATCAAAAGCTCTTCATGTCCCCTCTAAAAGACATGGTGATGAAAAGGAAAATCAAATCCAAAATCCAAATCAAATCTACAGGCCGCAAAGGCCCACCAAAGAAAAAATCAAAACCATGTGGATCCCAAAGAAAATAGATACAATGTCTGAAAATGAAAAATCTGTAATAACATCCAAAGTTGCTAATCCAAAAGCTAATCAATGACCCCCTCCATCTCCTAAATCTGTTTTGGGTCCTTATGTCCCAACATTCACTATCCCATCTCCTCCATTACCCCCGCATTCTCCATCCATTAATCCTCCTATCTTTTCACATCCACCACCACATGTGTCAATGTTGGTCTTGAACTCACCACCCCATCACCCACCTACCCCATAATTTTATCCACACACTTTCCACTATCCCATCCATTATCCTGCGCATCTTCCCCATCAAATCCCTCTAATTCATCCTCTTGCATAATCCATTTATCCTAATAAGGTTGTACCAACATCCAATAGTCGCTTCACACATGGGCCCTTAATACCTCATACGAAACTTGATGTTTGAGTCCTTCATCCATATCGCTATCATGTATCTTCTAAATCCCCTTATCCATCTCCTTCTGCATGCTATTCAAAAAGTCAAAAAATTCAAAAAATTAGAAAAATTAAAAAAAGAAAGAAAAAAAAGTAGTAAAGAGAAATAATCCGTCCAATGGTGAAAACTTGGAAAACAAGCACCTTGGATAAGTACCATGATGAAAACCTGGCAAACAAGCATCATGCATAAATCCCCCTCCGTCCTTTTCCACACTTGGGGGCAGCTTCTTGCTATGCACCCATCTTCCTACTATACATCCTCTTCATTCATCTCTTCCATCTAACCTATCTTACGCATCCTTCTTGTCATATCCCATTTTTCCTAATCCATCCATCCTCCTTGTGATCTTGATATCGATAGGGGCAAACATATAAACATGCTTTGGACACCTCTTGGCATACATTCCCTTCATCCACACATTATCCTAATCCATCCATCCTCCTTGTGATCTTGATATCGATAGGGGCAAACATATAAACATGCTTTGGACACCTCTTGGCATACATTCCCTTCATCCACACATTATCCTAATCCTTATTCGCATTCATCTACCTTCCTTGTCCACCCACCATGCTACCAAAAATATCCCTTCCTTATCCATACATCCTGTCCATATCCATCTCACTCCCTTATTTTCCCATCCTTCTATCTTCCATACTTCATGCCTCATCACACACGACATATTTAGAGTGGGGGCATCTATCTTCCTTTGTGACATAGTCCTTGGAGACATCCTTCATCTAGCAAACAATCCCTTCCATCTCCCCATCCTTATCTCTCTATCCATCCATCACAAAAATCCTTTCTATCACCCAAATTATTATCTATCCATTTATCTAGCCAATAACCTTTTCCTCATCCAACTCCTTATCCCTCTATCCAATCCATCTAAACAATATTTTTTCTCCCCCCATCCTCTATCCTCATCCCATCTCATAATCCTTTGTCATTGGTATCTAGCTATAGGCTACTCCCCACACAATCCAATGCTATCTATCTTATCGTTATCACTTCTACTTCTTTTGCACATCTTTTCAATCTCCTATCCTTTCTCATCATTCATCTATCCATCCTATCATCCTCCCAATTCATTTTGATGATTTGGATAACTATCCCATCCTTGAGCTTCGTGTGATTGTCATCATCCTATCCAATCCACCGGGTCTATCCTATCTCATCGTATCGGTCCCATCTTTTTATCTGCTTTATCATGGTTATCGCATCATCCCTTATCCATCATTTGTCTTTGGCCTTTTGTCGAACTACGTTTCCCCTACATTTTCACATAGGAAAGGTCAATCTTTTGATCCGACCTCAGGCCTTTGTCCATCTTGTCATCCATTGAGGTCTCCATCATCCTCTTTCCACTTTTATCCTTAGTCAGTCGTTAGCCTTTCATCAAACTATGAGGGCTCTGCACTTTCATGTAGGCAAGACTAATATTTGATCGACCCCCGAACCCCTAAGTCTTTAGGGTGTGTTAGTCATTTGTTTCATGTATTGTCTTCCTTGTGTCGTGACATCAAGCTATGCCCTTATCTAGCTAGTTTTTAACAAATGAGATCCACTCGTATCATCATATCCAATCGGTTTTGAATATCCTATGTCATATCGATCTTTTAGTTTAGTATCCATCATCGGTCTCAATAGGATGCATCCTTCCTAATAGACCTCATCGATCCCATCCACCCCCTTGATCCTATGACAAAGGATGTTTGAAATTGATTGCAATCTTTTGATTCTTTTGGCTTTTGTTTATCATTTGAGCTCCCTATCACCACTTGTCATGGTCGCCTTGATCCATCATATCATGGTGTGCTTTGACCAGTAAACATAGGGGCATATCTTGATCTTTTTTCTGTTTGTCTTTTTGGTTGTCCCACATCGTACCCACCAAGATCCTTGTGATCTTGTGTGATGTTGGGGCATCCTATGTGCTTGTGGTTATCCTAATACCTAGCCTGACCAAGGTCATCACGACTTTGGAGTATTGGGATAGCCTTCTTGTTTGTTGTGTTTGTTTCATGCATTAGACACTAATCTTTCTTGGTCCTTTATGCCTTGGTGTACCGTGTCTTCTGCTATAGCAAAAATCAGTACTCCGAAGATGAAAATTTGCATTAGGATTGCATCTCATTTTCCATTCCATCATCTTGCATGTATCCCCCATCCTTTCATCTATCAAAATTCCACCCATCTATTCATCATTCATCACCTCTTATCCATCACTTTGCATCCTCTTCCTCATATCCTCTCACATCATCTCATCCATTTCAAGAGCACGACCGTGTTCTCTTGACCCTGCATGTCCTTTCGAGGGGGCATCCTTCATCCCTAACCTTCATCATCACTCCCATCATCTTTTTTCCTAGTCACTCCCTTGAATGACTGGGGCATATCTCCCAATCTAACCATCTTCTTTTGGGTTCTATGTTTTAATATTATTTGAAATGATGTTACTTCGTAACACCATTTCAAAGAGGGGCAAAATGTAGGCACCTAAATTTGGACACTTAATTTATCCAAATTTATACCTTTTCATCTAAACATCCCCTTATCCGCATTAATTAAGTAATATCACTATTATTTAATAAATACCCCAAAAGTTCTTCTAATCCCTAAGGTATCTAGTTAAATAATTAAATACCTTACCTCTTTAATTCCCCTTTCATCAAATGAATTAAATAAATATGACATTTATTTAATTTCTCACATGTCACATCCTCCATCATTTTTATCTAATCCTAATCCATCTTCTAATCTCATCATTAGAGATGTGCATATGCCTAATCCTTGATTAGGATGTGTCACATCCTCCAAATTTTGCAAGTTTGCATCTAACCTCTCTTAGCCACCTAACCCTCCTCTAATCCTTTATGAACTAGCCTAATTAACCTCCCAAGGAATTTTTAATTCCTTTTATCCTTCCAAGGAATATTAAATTCTTTTTCTCTTCCCCATGTGATCTTTGACTTGTCACATCAAGTCACATGTGGACTCTTCCCCATGTGATCTTTGACTTGTCACATCAAGTCACATGTGAACTCTTCCCCATGGAATCTTTGACTTGTCACATCAAGTCACATGTGACAAGTGCTTACCTTTTTAGGCACCTTGTCTTATCCAAGGTACTTTCTACCTCTCCCTTTGGAACCTTGTCTTATCCACAAGATTCCCCAATCATGTGAATTTTAAATTCACTTTTTATTCCTCCAAGGAATCTTCTCATCTCCCAATGTACTTTCAAAGTACATGTTCTGCCTCCACATCATGTACTCTTCTTCCACCTCACCTACACATCACCAATTCTAAGCCAATTCACCTTCTACATGTCAAGATGTGAGGGCTTATGAGTCCCCAACTCACCATAGCCCTTCATCTTGACCTTGTTGGATGAATCTCAACTGTTGAATTCTCTAGAGAATTCAACTTCATCAATAAATACCCCCTCTTTTCTCTCATTTAGGGGGTTGATCATTGTGGTAACCAAAATCTTGCAAAATTTTTATTTGAGTTATACTTAGCTAAAAACTTGCATCCCTTGCATCCATCATAGCATTTTCATCCACTTCTCATCCATATTGCATCCCATTCTTGCATCATTTGTCATCTAAGGAGCATACACAACTTCAAAAATCAAAGGCCAACTAAGGAGCAACTTAGCAAGGTATAATCTTTCCATTTTTTTTGTTAAGGTTAACATTTTTTCCCAATCTTGAGGTGTTAGGTGTTTTCATTGTTTCTTGCACATTTCTTGTTGCTGCTCGTTTCTGGAATAGTATTTTCACCTAATCACAGTATGCTTTTGATGATTCTCATGATGTGATGATATATGATGACATGATATTCTATGTTATGATGATACTAATGATCTGTGAATGCAGGATGTATGATGTTATGTTATGATGATTATTTTTGTATTTTTGATGCTATGTTATGATGATTATTTTTGAATTTTTGATGCTATATATGATGACTATGTAGGATGGATGATGAATGATGCTAATAATAATATGGATATATGATGCTTACTGATGCTTTGTGGATGCACGATGTGATAGATATTTTTGTGTCATATGAAACTTGAATAGAATTGTTAGTATGATTATGGCTTATGTGATGGAATGGATTTTATGTATGTAGATTATGTGATTTCAATGATGAATATATAATCTAATGTATGCTTTTGGTGATTCTCATGATGTGATGATATATGATGACATGATATGCTATGTTATGATGATACTAATGATTTGTGAATGTAGGATGTATGATGTTATGTTATGATGATTATTTTTGTATTTTTGATGCTATATATGATGACTATGTAGGATGGATGATGAATGATGCTAATGATAATATGGATATATGATGCTTACTGATGCTTTGTGGCTGCAGGATGTGATGGATATTTTTGTGTCATATGACACTTGATTATAATTGTTAGTATGATTATGGCTTATGTGATGTTATGAATTTTATGGATGTAGATGATGTGATTTCAATGATGAATATATAATCTAATGTATGCTTTTGATGATTCTCATGATGTGATGATATATGATGACATGATATGGTATGTTATGATGATACTAATGATATGTGAATGCAGGATGTATGATGTTATGTTATGATGATTATTTTTGTATTTTTGATGCTATATATGATGACTATGTAGGATGGATGATGAATGATGCTAATGATAATATGGATATATGATGCTTATTCCTTTAACTTAGCAACTTCATCTTGGGAAAGGATGTCCAACTTGGCCAACTCATTCTTAGGCATCTGCAAAATTTCATTGTTAGTTGTCTCATTAATATTCTTGCAATCTGTGATAACCTGTGAGATATGCTCCAAAAAATCAGAGGCATTGTTGTATATCTTCAAAATTTGTACAATTGCTTCATCTCCTCTGCTACTGACATATTAACCAAATATGTTTTCAATGTACATAAGAATTTAGTATTTTAATTTTATTAACTGCCTCCTTAGACAAACAATCCCTCAGGCACAACTCCTTCATTACTCATAGTCTGCAAGGGCTTCATTAAATGTTGCACATACCTATACACATCATTCAATTGTTTTTGCAATTTCTCCTTTTCTTATGTTTCTTTATCTAGTCTTCTTAAAATGGCCTAAGAGGACTCCTTGAACTCTTCCTTTTCTTATTCTTTAGTTGCAGGCCCCGGGTTGATTGTTTGTACCTTGTAATCGAAAGACCTGGCCTCATTCTTGAATTTTTCTAATGGAGGAACAACAACATGGATTACCCTATTATTAAAATCATCCTTGGAAATCCTGGAAATAGTCTTGGCTCTTTTCCTTTGCTTTGATTGCCCCCATTGTTCCAGCAATTTATCCCAACTAGGGGTCTCTTCCTATGCAATAATTGGCTTTTTGCTAAGCCTCTTTTCCAACGACTCTGGAGTTGTAGATGGTTCAATTGTCACCTCCCTATTGGGACTATCAATCACATTCACTTTTACATCTTGTTCAACTCCTAATTTATTCTCTTGTTCTTCCTTGTCTTGATTAGAACTATCAACATCTTCTTTTCTGTTATCCTCTTCCCTAGGATTACTCTGTGGCTCCTTAGCTATCACCCTCTCAGGAGATTTTGACATTTTACCTTTAACAAATTCTGATTCTATGTTTTTGCTTTCAGCTCTAGAAGTTGACTGCCCTATTTCTTGCACAAACCTTCTCCATCTCCAATGTCAAGAGTGGGAATGTTGTCATCCTCCTCATTCAACTGCTCTGGGTTGTTGGATATGTTTCCTTCCTCTGGAAGTGCCTCCTCAGAGATTTGCGCATCTTGATGTGAAGGTGGAGAAGAGATGGGAGAATTATTTCTTGTAGCTGCTATCTTTTCCATATCCTCCATTGGTGCATCTTCATCTAGCAACTCCTCTTTTACTATCTTCACTTCTTCTATCTGAGTAGCCTTCTATTTGGGGGAATTTCTTCTCACATAAAATTGGGGCTTTTCCCTTGAACTTTCCAACTCTATCACCTTTGCAGCATAAGGGGCATCTATGGCAACATCATTCTTTTTAGCTTTTGCAACCTTATTCCTCTCAGTGAGTATTCTTCTCTTCCTCACTGGTTGTGAGGTCTCTCCTTCTCCAACATTGATGTCAACTTGAGGAACCTTCTTTGTTTGTACTTGGCTCCTAGTCCTTCTCTTAATAGATATTGTTTCTTGAAGGACCTCCTCATCATGAGGTTCAACAACATCTTCTTGTTTGCTAGCTTCAACTTCTTCTTCATCATGAGACTCCATGTCTCCCATTAGATCATAGGTGAATTTAAAACCTTTAGTCTCTAGCTCAAATACTTGATGCTTTACCCGCAACCTAGAATATTTCTTAACAGGTTTAGTGATTTGATTCAAATCAATTATCTCTTCCTCAGACCAATTGATTGGAGGCAATTGCCTATTCTTGTAAGGTTCATAGTCATGATGTTGAAGAAGATCGGCTTCATCATCTTCCACCTGATCTGACACTTCCACAACATTGTACAATCTGATTAACTTTAAAGGCAGTCTTGAGAATCTTCTTTTGATGACTTCCCACTCATCCCAACAATTGGCCTAGTAGTCCTCAATGTGGTATTTGTGCCTGAAAGTCCTATTGGCCTGCTTCACAACTTTCCCATAAGGATCAAAATTATCTATACTAGTGTGGGAGTACAATTCAAATTGAGTCATCTCTTTTTTAGAATGTTGGGCACTCTGAATAGAAGGGCAAGCCTCCAATCCTCCTATTCTCAATGGGAACTCTGATCCCAATCCTTTCTTCTTTATATTGGCTCGTTGCAAAACTTCTTCAAAACCAATCATCTGCCTTGTCAATTCTAACAGGAGGAGTTTGTTAGTAGGATACTGAGGTAACCTAAGAGGAACAACTGGTGATCCTTGCACCCTGATGTACACAAATCTTTGAAATTGAGTAAACCATTGGCCATAGTGCTTTATCAGATCCATTGCATCTGTAGAGATTCTCACATAAAGGGAATCTTGCAACAATCTAGGAATATACATAAAGAAAGCATCATTAGCCCTTATGTAATTTGATGTTTTATATTGCAATTGGGGATATACCTCCCATATCCTATCTTGCCCCAAGACTCCTTTACAACTGAGACCTTTGTATTTGTTCTTGTGTGCCAACATATATACTAAATATGAAGTCATAGTAAACTTGTTGGTCTCCTGCACACTTCTTAGTTGGGAATCTACATTGTTGTTGATGATCCTTGTCCAATGATAGTGCTTTTTGGCTACAATCTGAGTAATGGGATGGAACATCCAAGGTTGAAATATATGTGCCTATTCCACTCCCATAACTCTGCCTAGGAGAGTTATGATATCATAATATTCCAACTTGAAGTCACTCCTATGGAGTTGCTTGGGAAACTTTGAATAGTGTGGCTTTGGCTTTAATATCCATGCATTGTTCATTATCTCCAAAGCCCTATTGGGGTCTTCCTCATAGAATTTAGTAAATTCCCCAATGTTTATTTCTTCAATCAGCTTGTGATGGGAGGCAATGTTGAAGACCTTTGCAATTAATTCCTCAGTTATATTTTCCATCACTCTTCCTCAAGGTACAATGACTATTCTTTTCTTGGAGTCATAATGCTTTGCACACTCCAAAACTAGCTCCAAACATAGTTGTGTGGGTGGAAATCCTACTGCTTATGCTAATCCTGTATGAGTGATCTTCTGAGCCAGCTTGGTAGGTGCCTTTCCAAACATCCTCTGATGGAAATCATCATAGTCAACATGGCCCATATTGGTATCTGTGATTCTTGACCATGCAGAAGAAATATTTTTCTCAAGCCAAATACCTTTGAAATCATACTTCATTCTTTCTTGTTTCTTTCTAACTTCCTCTTGTGCTAGAGAAGCCTTGGTTTTGGTGGTCTTATCTGGACTTTCCTCTGCCTGCATCTGTTAACACAAGACTACAATTACTAGAAGGAAAGCACCAACCTAACACATTATAATAGTCCATGTAATTAATTCAAAGCAAACTTCATGAAACTTGACCAAATAATCACCCTTGACATGACCATTTTTATCATTGAACCACATAAAATCATCATAAGTGATCATCAAGAACAAACATTAATCCCTTTTGTTGAGTTTAAGACCAAAACAAAGAAACTCAGAAAATCTGAGCCTACTCGGATTTTTTGACTGGATTAGGGTTCAGATAATCTGGGCGAGCTAGGATTAACCGAATTCAACCATTTGATGGTAAATAGATCACTTCTAACTTATGAATTGAAATACATGAGATATAAAGCATTAAATTATTAATTCATAAGATCTCTCATCAAGCACTCAAATCATCATGATCTTAAATGTAGGCATTAAGTGTGAAGTCTAAAGAAAATCAAAAATTCCAACACACCTTGAATTAGCCAAAAGTTCGACAAATCCTAGGTAGCTAGAAATTTATGAATGAAGGTCAAAACCAAAGTTCATCAAGTTCATCATATGAGACTTTTGGCTAATCCGGGCCACCTCAGATTATCCGAGTAGATTAAGGCTCGGGTAATCTGAGCTAGCATGGATTCTCTAAGATTTCACCAGGATAACAAAAAACGTTAAGTGTCAAAAATTTGTGAGTTAAAACAATGAATTCCATCAATTCATGCCAAAAGATCAATCAATCACTGTGTTTCATGGTGTCATTTGAACGATTGTGCATGATATTGCAATCTATTTAGACTTTAAACCCTCAAATTTGAGACTCATGGGTAGAGGACCTCGACCTAGGGTTTGAGTCGCATGGAAATCGGGGTAAGACTCATCCATTCATGAATTCAACATTGACAATTCCAGATGAGGGAGCCCTAGAAATGCATTTGCTAAATCAAACCATTCAAACAAAACCCTTACTCATCAAACTAGACATGCCCTAGAAAGTTCATCACATACCAATAGAACCCTAGGATGCGCTAGGAAGCACAAAATCATACTGACACCCATACTAAGGAAGGGGTATAATCAAAAGATCAACCACGAAATTGAAATCAAGGGTGAAGAACGATCAAAACATACCTTAAAACATGCGCAAGACCTAGAGATCACACCCGAAGTTTGATAGAAGGTACTAAATCCACCAACAACAACCTTTGAGCGTATGGAGCCTCTAAACGGAGGAGAATTCAATCACCCAAGGAGGAGCACTATGTCACCTTCAAACTTACTCAAATGTAAATGACAAAATGAAAGGAAAAATTCGAATATAATGTCAATTGAGCACAATAAATGACATTCATAAATGCATGACAAGACATTTGAAATTCTCAGAAATATGATGTAAGGGAGGATTTCAGATAATCTGAGGTACCTTAGATTATCTGACTGGATTAAGGTTCGAATAATCTAAGCTAGCTTAGATTTTTTGAAAATCCTCCATACTTAGCCAGTTTTGCCAAATTTTCACAAATTTTGACCCGGAGTGAATTCCTAAGGGGTAGACCATGACTTCAAGTTGCAAGGGATCATCTCAAATGCAAGTTCATCATTAGGAACATGGGTGAATCAAGACTTAGACCAAGAGACTTATCCCTTAAGGGGATGAAGTTGAGACCCTACGAAAGGCAAACGTGAAAGAAAAGCAAGCAAAGAGGGTCCCTACTTTCAGTGGGGCATGTGTAAAAACTGTACAATAGTGATCCCCCTAGAAGAGATTTATTTCACCCCCAAGAGAGACTGAAGATGAACATACTTGCTCTTGGTGAAGGATTTGGTGAATATATCTCCAACTTGATATGTGGTAGGATAATATCATAAATCAATGACCTGCTCCTAAATCAACTCCCGAAGAAAATGCATATCGATCTCAATGTGTTTGGTGCATTGATGATGGACCAGGTCCTTCGAGATCTAGATGGAGCTCTAGTTGTCACAATAGATGATTGATGGCTTGTGAAAGTTGATGCCAAGTTCAGTGAAGATATTCTGAAGCCAAATAGCCTCAATGGAAACATTGAAAAACCCCTGATACTCAGCCTCAGTTGAAGAAAGAGAAATGACATGTTGCTTATTGCTTTGCCAACAAATGGGACCAGAACCATAGTGAAAATTGTAGCCATATGTGGACTTGCAATCATTAATATCACCAACCCAATTAGAATCCATGTATCCAAGTAAGTCTGAACTTGTGCCTGTTGCATAGTGAATCCCATACCGATGAGTGCTCTGGATGTAGTGCAAGATGCATTTGGAAGATTTCCAATGAAGCTCATGGGGTTCTGTCATGAAGCACAAAACAATGCCAATTGCAAAGGAAATGTCGGGGTGAGTATAAGTCAAGTAGATGAGGCTACCAACAAGTTGACAATACAAAGTAGCATCAACTAGTGGTATGGAACATTTGGCCTCAAGCTTAACTCCAGACAGAAAGGGAGTCGATGCAGGCTTACAATCAACCATATGAAAACATGACAAAAGATGAAGAGCATACTTGGGCTATGCAAGTGAGATCCTGGAAGAGGTATGAGTGATCTTGATCTCGAGAAAGTAGTGCAGGAGACCCAAGTCAGTCATGGAAAATTTCTCTTGCAAAGCATTCTTCATAGTTATGATGATGGATGAAGTGCTCCCAGTGACAATCAAGTCATCAACATAGAAAACCAAGAAGAGAAGAGCATCCTCCTGCCGCAAGATGTAGACATTCAGATCTGAGTGGCATTTGGAGAACCCAATGGAGAGAAGAATGGAGTCCATTTTTGCGTACCAAGCTCGTGGAGCTTATTTGATGCCATAGAGAGACTTCCTTAGTTTTGCAAACCAATGAAGAATCATGAATGAATCCTTGTGGCTGCTCCATGTAAATTTCTTGATGTAGATCTCCATGAAGAAATGCACTCTTCACATCCATTTGATGTACAACCCAACCATGAGCTGCATAAATAGCAAGTAGTAAGCGAATGGAGTTCATTTTGGCATCAGGGGAAAAGGTTTCAATGTAGTCAATACCTGATACTTGAGAGAAACCTTTGGCCACAAGTAGGGCTTTATACTTGTCAACTGAGCCATTTGCTGCAAATTTTGTTCGATAGATCCACTTACACCGAACCAGTTTTCCTCCCTTAGGAAGTGGAACAAGATCCCATGTTGCATTCCACATTAAAGAGTTGTACTCTTCCTCCATTGTAGAATCCCACTTAGCAATACTAGAAGCTTCACGAAATGATTGTGGATTTGAAGCTGTGGTGATGTAGGAATTTGGAATGTCTTGATGTTATGATCGAGTCCTAGTATTTGAAGTATCCCTAACAAGATTTCCTATAGACTCAAGTGTTTGACAAGCCCAATAAGGCATGGTAGGGGATGGAGAAGGAGATTCTGAACTCTATGAAGAGGAAGATGAAATCTCAGGATCAACTTGACGACCAGAGGAAGCTTGAGGAAAATCCTCAATATCAGAATCCTCTAAATCCACTGTGGAGGAAGGAAGAGTAGAGGATGAGCTAGAAGAGATTTCCTCAAAATGCACACTCCACTCAATGAAGAGCTCATGTGATGTAGGATCCATTAGCCGATATCCTTTGACACCATCAGGGTAACCAACAAAGATGCAAGGCCAACTCTGAAGTTCCAAGGCTTTGCACTTCTCTGTAGGAATATGTGCCCATGTTGGGGAGCTAAATACTCTAAAGTGTCCCACAACAGGTTTCCTACCACACCAAGCTTCGAAGGGAGTGATTCCCTTTATTGCCTTATTTGGAACTCTATTTTGGATGTGAGAAGCACAGTAGATAGCTTCTGCCCAATATGTAGGTGCAAGGGAGTGAGCATGGATCATGCAACCAACCATCTCTTTCAAGGACCTATTTTCCCTCTCAGCTACACCATTTTTTTGTGGTGTGTAGGCAACAATATGTTGAAGATCAATCCCTTCAAGAGTACAAAATTGTTCAAATCGGTGGTTCACATATTCTCTGCCATTATCAGTGCGGAGAATTTTGACACACTTTCCAGATTGCTTCTCAACATGAGCCTTAAACTCTTGAAATCTATCAAAGACTTCTCCTTTGTTTCGAAGAAAGTAGACCCATGTGTATCCAGAATAGTCATCAATAAAGGTGAGCAAATAATGAGCCTTACTGATAGATAATGATGGAAAAGGACCTACCAAGTCACTATGAACCAATTCAAGGACTTCTGAAGCCCTCCAAGCCTTCCCTTTGTTGAAATTCCCCTCAGTATGTTTTCCTAAGGAACAACCTGAACATAAACCATCTAAATAATTGATTTGAGGAAGACCCGTGACCATATCCTATTTGCTAAGTTGTTGAAGATAGCAGTAGTTGAGATGGCCAAACCACTCATGGCATTTTTTTCTCATAAAATTTGAATGGGTAAGCAATGTAGTTGAATGTGAATCAGGTACAAAATGAGAGAAAGCATACAAGTGAGACTTATGATTGGCCTTACCAACTGCAAAGAGTGAATTATCTTCAAGATTTTAGATGCTAACAGAATCTGGAGTGAATTCAACTTTCCTACCATTCTGAGTGATTTGGTAGACAGAGAGAAGGTTGGCTGATAGATTAGGTACGTAGAGGACATCCTCAAATGTACCATTGCTAGTATCAATTAAACCCTTCCCTATTACATCCATTGGAGAATCATCCCTGATGAGAATGTGGGGCACGAAACAAGGCTCCAACAAAGAAAATTGTTCTCTAATAGAATCCATGTGATGTGATGCATTCGAGTCAAGAGTCCACTCTTTTGAAGAATTAGTAATAGCAACAAGTGCATGTGCTTTCCCTTTACTTGATTTGGAAGGAGTAGAGGATTGTTGAGCAATAGAAGAAGGTAGATTAATGTTGTTCTTAAAAGAAGATGCTTTAACTCATCGATCTTCTTCTTATGACAAGAATGTGCCTCATGAACAAGTTTCTTGTTGTTGGCTTATGGCTTCTGGTGTTGTCATTGATGGAAACTGGAGTCATTTCCATGGTCCGCAGATTAGTATCTAGTCATACCAACAGATAAAGTGAAACACTATGTGTTACCGACAAAATACTTGAAGAACAGGGTATCCAGTTAGACAGTTTCATCGGATCATCATTTTGAGTTGTGGATTCCCAAGATTGCTTGTTGAGCACGTAAATTATCTTATTACTGAATTTTGTGGTGTTGCATTAGTTGTTGTACGAGCTTGGAGGTTCGGTAGGATGTTTTCTGATTATTTGCTCATTATGGCCGACTTAGTGAATGTGGTGTGTTGTGGATGTATAGAGGGAAATTATTTAAATTGTTTTTATGTTCAATCATTTAATTATGGGTCCAAGCTATTGTCTAGCCAACTTGTATGGGTGCGCATCAAAAAATTTCATCATTTGAGCTGACAGTTGATAATATTTCCAGGTTTTGTTAAGGCCGACCTATAGCGACTTAATTTCTAGATGCAGATATATATAAAAGATTTGACATATCATTTGAGGAGATAAATGTGGAATGTGGTAGTGGATAGCGAACATCAGAAGGGCAATTAGGAGATTATGCATAGTTTCACTTGCACATTAGGATTTTTGCAGTGCGAGTTGTGCAAAGCAGAGCAGAATTGTTGAATTAGTCAGAAGGACAAAAGATTATCTATAGAGCTAAATAGGAACTGCAATCAGGCATTGTAGATCCCACTTCATCAGGTCACTCTTTTGGATCTATTCCAAATCATTGTAGGGCAGTGAGCCCATCCATTTTGAGCAGTGAGCTCTAGGCAGTGAGCCTGAATGCAAGTGCATTCCCATTTTGTACTTTTTATTTTGGGTATACTCATATTATATTGTGGATTGGCCATCCATTGTGGTTTTTCCCTTAATAGGGTTTCCATGTAAAAATTCTGGTGTTATGGTGTTGTGATTATATTCTTTCTATTGATGCATGTTTTTATTATTGAATGGTTAAGTAAGTTAAAGGACAGAATAATAAAATTGAATTTTTGCACAACACTGATTCCCCACCCCCCTCCCAGTGTTTCTTGTTTCCAACACTTGCAATAGCTACAAGTTGGCCTTTCCTTATTTTGAAAATTCCTCTTTGAAGAGGAGTTGGAGTAAACTTTTGTTGTTGAAGATGATTATGCTTGATCTCTTTGTGACTTCTTGAACTGCTCTTGTTTGTTGTTAGGTTTCCTTGATTCTTTCTGACGCTTTGGTTGACCAACCATCAAATTTTGTGAGTGTGAAGGATTAAGAAGAATCATTGACATAAGCTTACCTTGTTCTCGCATCAACATTTCAGAAAATGAAGCAAAAGAAGGTGTAGTGAATGTGGATCCCACTGTCAACCCGTGAGTATGAAAGCTAGAAATAAAAGCTGCAAATTCAAGTCCAAGTTTGTTTAGAGTGTTATAGATAAGTTGAATGTCTTTCTTCTCTAAGCCACATGATTTACATTGTGCTCTAAGGTCATTGACCTTTGTTACATAATCCTGGATGTTGTCAAAAGACTTTGGATCAGGACCCATTAGTTCATTGTCAATTTGATAATCATGAACTTCATCAGTTGTACCATAGAGAGTTTTTAATTTTTCCCATGCATCATGTGAATCTTTACATTCTTCAATCTGAAACATTATATCAATAGATACTAAATTCCTTAGACAACCAAGAGCTTTTGTATGTTCAAACATTCAGAGTAGTTTTTCCTTGTCATTTGTGGGTTTAGTTACCTTCTTCTCAACATAAGGAGTATATCCTAGTTGCATTAAGGCATTCCATGCATTTTGATGCCATGTGTTGTAGTTGTATGGCGTTAGCAATGGAAACTTAAATGTACTCATTGTGAAGGAAAAACATAACACAAAGTATGAGATGTTCAAGCACAAAGACAACAAGAGAACCCCCCCACCCCTCTTTACTCAATCAAAGAACCCCCCCAGAAAAAATGATTTGGCACTTTATATTCAGTGTAGTTACATATTTTTGGATTTCAATGTTTTTACAAATCCTCAAGAAATGAGCATGTGTTGAAATGATACATTTGGTACAATTTCATAGAAAATAAATAGAACCAATGCAAAGTAAACAAAAAATAATTCACTTTCAAAAAGAGAATTAACTCGATCCGAGGTTGTATGCAAAAGTTATGTAGCTTTGAAGTTTGCAAAATGAGAAAAGTGAGGAGTAGTCCCTGAGAATCAACAATTTCTAAAAAATATGTGCACCAAAATATGAAATTATCTTCACCAATGCATAGAGCATGGAAAATTAGCTCAAATTAAAAAAAAATGCATTGAATTTGGAGGTTGGGAGCTTGAGTTATAAGCCTCCAAAGTTGGCTTTGAAAAATCAATGTAGCAACAGAGGGGGTGAAAAATTTCTGCCAAATTTGGCAAAACTGCCGCCAAAGTTAGCTGCCCGCCAAAATTAGAAATCTACTAAAAAGTTTGCCAAAATTTTTGCCAAATCTAGCAGTCCAACATATAAATTTAACCAACTTTTAGATTAATTTCCATGAAATACTCCACCAAATTTAGCGTTTATGTGATATTTATATATTTTTTAATTAAAAAAAAAAAATCATAAAAAGAAGACTTCAAATTTTAGAGAGTTTTTAATATCAAAACATTAAATATTAAATTTCGTTAAAAAGGTGGGTGGGATTTTTAAAGTTTGTTGGCGGATTTATAAAATTGTTATAAAAAAAATCAAAATTGCAATTTGTCGAAGGCCGAGATACAGCTCAATGCCTGTATCCAAGGTACGTGTGAGCATGAGGCCCAGAGTCAGAGCGTATAGGTGCAAGATCATGTGCGCCTTGAAAAATGCATTTATAAACAATATAATTTTTTTCCAAAAAATAAAAAAAGAGCCCTAAGGTTGTGCGCTTCAGGGCTAATTTGGTTTTTTTGATTTTTTGTTTTCAATAATTTTCAATGATTTTTTATTTTCAAAATTTGTTTGTTTTTAAATTTTTAAGTTTTGATTTTAAAAAGAAAAAACAATATATATTTTTTATTTTTCAATTTTTTGAAAAAACAAAAATATATATTTTTTATGAAAATTTTAGAAATAAGAAATGTATTTTTAAAATATAGTTTTTTTCAATTTTGTAAAATCTATATATATATATATTCTAATTTTTGAAAAATAGATTAAAAATTATTTTTAAAAAATCAAAATTTCAAAGAAACAAACAATAACAAAAAAATTTATTTTAAAATAAAAATAATTATTTTCTAAACTGATTTGTTCATGGGAGCCAAATGGCTCCTTGGACAAAATATTTTTGCCTTACTTGGCAACTTTGTCCAAAATTGACGTTTTGATAGTCAATTTTATGGTTTTTGGGCCTTTTGAGCACGATGGCAGGGTGAGATTTGACCCAAAATGCTCCAAAATAATGGCTCCTTGTTGGATTTGGCAATGGACCTTCTATTTCAAATTGTTGGAGATCTGGCCTCTAGTGTTCATTTTAGGCGAAATAAAGGGAAAATCAGCATGTTTTAGCTGCTCTAGACTCAATGGTGAGTTCAAAATCTCTCCAGGAAGCTTCAAAAGAACTGTAACTAACAAGTCAATGCATGAACCCCCCTAGAAACTAATTTTTTTCACACATTTCTGATTCTCCAAATCATTCGAGGATGCAAGAGAAGAGCATACTTAGTTTTATTGAAAAAAAACTTTGCATTCTCATATTTCCTGAAGGAATGCTAACCCACAACTCAAATTTGGCTCTGATACCATGTGAGATTTACTAACTAGCCTATCCAGGAATCTAATGACTGAAGGAAAGAAAAACTAGAAATATGAGGGGGAATAAACTGTATTCCTCTCAAGAATGCAAAGCTATATTCAACTTGAGAATTGAGATTACAAAGGAAATGTCTTAGTTATATAGGCCAAGGGGAGAGATAGATGCAACCAGATTATAACAAGTGTTGGCATCCTATGAGGTGTGACAACTCATGTCATTAAAGGCTCAACCACCTTATCCCTATGTAAAGTTAAGCTAGTGTGAAGAGGACTTTAGTGGAGAACTAGCTAAGAATGAACTAGTTAGATAAGGTACCCCTTTCACACTAACACTTTATCCACCACAATTAGAGTGCTATACATCTTACAAAAAATTCTGCCTTGCACTCAAAAACCAAAAACATACAGTTGAGATATCATTTCATTCGGTTGGTGTTGGAGGATGGATAGGTAAAGCTGGAAAAGATACATACAGATGACAATCCAATGGATATGTTTACGAAGGCAGTGACAAGGGAGAAGTTGAGCTTCTCTTCAACTTCGATTGGCCTTCAAGGTTGAATTTAAGTAAAACAACTTAGCAGGGTCATAGGTGCTAATCTCTAGTGGGAGTTGTAGGGGCAACAGTGTTTTGATTAGTCTCCAAGTGGGAGATGGTATGGAGTGGAGTCTGATCAGTCTCCAAGTGGGAGATTGTTGTGTTATGGAGACTAATTAGACTTGGATAAAATCTTCATATTGTTTTTTATTAAATAATTTGTTGCACTTATTAAATATTTATGCTGCACCTGTATCTAAAAGCTGGTTACAAACAATTATTAAATGCTAGAAATGATCAGTTACAATATTTATTTAAATGACAACTACAAATAGTTATTGTTAACTGCCCAAAGAAAACATTTTATTGGGTGCATGAGTCAAAACCAATGGCCACGCTTCATTTGCAATTAATGGGACATGCATGGGAACATATTCCAATACTCATATCAGAGTTTGGTGGGCAGTAGGTCGTGAAAAACGTTAACAAAAAATTGTAGAGTAGTGGCTGGAAAAACACATGAGAAGCTACGGGTACCCATAGCCATGGCTGTGTAAAACCAACAAGTGAAAATCATGATGAAAATTTTTGCTGCAAGCTGCATATATTGCTGCATGTCTTTGTAAAGGTTTTTGTTGATATTTTAATATAGATTGGAACCTCTTGTTGGTGGATGTAGCCCGAATTCGGGTGAACCACATTAAATATTTATGTTCTTCTTTTGCTGTCCAAAATTTTTGTGTGTTTTATTTCTCTGTTTTATTGATCAAATCTGCATTTAATTGATTGAAATCTACCTTCTAACCCTAACATTGGTCCCAATCTATCAATTGTGGGTAGCAGAAGGGTAGGTTATTATCATTATCCATAAAATTTACAATGGTGATCTAAATGGTTAGTATGGCTCTGGTATCATTCTCCCATGGGGTGTCTAGGTCATCATCGCTTGAAACGAGAGAACCATATCCAGTGACAAAGGAAGGTGAATCCCATTTGTACTCAATGGAGTCCATTCTCGAATAATAATAGTCATTGGGAATAGTTTTAATAAATTGGAGAGGGAACCTATCAATGCTAAAGTTCTCAAATAAGTCTTCGATGGGTAAGTTGTTGTCCATAAGGTGGTAGATATCCAATATCTTAATGCTAGTAGAAGTTGCTTGTTTCTTAAAAGAGGTACGCCCATTTTTTGGAGTAACCATTTCTTTTGAATCATAACCTAGTCCCATATTCTTCTTTCTCTATTCCACTATGATAGGCTCCCATCTTCCTTATTTGTGTAGCCTAAGGCCACCTATTCCTTGATATCCGATTTATTTAGCTAATTGATAACCTTTACTGTTAGGAACAATTAGGATGGGTTGCGACTTTTTTGGTTCTTTTTGGTCCTCTTTGTAGATCATTAATGACAAGTCTTCTTTGAATAACTCTTCATCCTTCATATCTCCCCACTTAGTAAAAATTGTGGGTTTGGCTATCATCTATACTGTTTGAACATACTCGATCTCCTTCGGGCCTCCATAAACCTTAGGTGTTGGTGGAAGCATGCCCATGCAAAATGCTTGGTTGAAGTGATAATTTCCATTACCTTTGTCAAGTACTTGAACCTTGGTCTCAGTTTGTGGTTGCTCAATTTTTGTGGCCTTAGTTGAGGTTGATGGTAATGTGGAAGGGTCAACATATGAGAAGGAATGGAATGATATGTCATTGCTTGGTATACGCTAGATTTTATTATACTTTTCCTCCAATTTGGCATAAAAGTGGAAGGGCTCAGGATCAACATATAAAGTCACCTCCTTTCCTTCATGAGGAAAATTCATACATTGGTGAAAGGTTGAAGGAACTGCTTGCAATGCATGAATCCAAGGGCGTCCTAGAAGTAGGTTATATGGAAACTCAAGGTTTAGTACTTGACATGTGGTTTTTGTGATGGATGGCCCTATCTACACCAGTAGCTTGACTGTCCCTTTTGAATTCCTTTCGAGGTCATCATAGGCCCTTATAGTAATGCTTTTTCCTTTATCTATCACATCGTTAGAATACCCCAACTGTTTTACAAATTTTAAGGTATAGATGTTTAGACCTGCACCGTTATCTATCAATACCCTTTTGACTTGATATTTGTGAACACCAAACTCTATGTAGATGGCTTGATTATGGAATGACTTTTGTGGAAGGTCTTTCTTAGAAAATATTAAATGATGATTGGTTGTAATTTTTCCAACCATGGCTTGGAACTGATCTAGATTGAGGTCATCAGGGACCACTATTTCCAATGCTTTTTCTAGTATCTCCCTATGTGCGGGTGATAGCTTTAGCAGTTCTAGAATTGAGATCAAGACGAGAGTCTTTTTCAGTTGTTCCACAATACTGTAGTAATTTGATGGCTTAGCTATGGGATTAGGCGAGGCTCCTTGTATTGTAACTCTCCCTCGATGGGTAGTTACGTTGTAGTCATTGTCTCCTCCTTGTATAGTCACTACATCTACCCTAGTGTCATTCGCTTGAGAAAGGGTACCTAGAACTGTGTCACCATAAGTGTAGTTAGCATTGTGATAGTCTTGGTCCTTTCCTTTGTCATTTCCTTTAGCATGGTTTCGAATGGGATTTGTGTATATCTTAAGGTCTTTGTTTCCAAGCCTATGTTCAACATCCACTTCTCCTTTGTCTATCAAGTCTTGTATGGTGTGCTTGAGTATCATGTAGTTGCTTGTTGTGTGTCCTTTGATTTTGTAGAACTCACACAAATCCTTCTCATTGTCCCATGGTGTTTTGAAGCTCATCTCCTCATAGTTAGGGCAATCGTTGACCTTGATGAGGTTTTTTTGCATAATTTTACGCATGACTTTCTCAATTGATTCTCCTAATACCGTGAAATTCCTTCTTGGTTGATCGTATTGCTTTTGTTTCCCTTCATGATTTGTCTGTTGGTTGACCATTTGGGGATAGGCAAGTTGATTGTTTTGTGCATTATTAGGAGCATAGTTTTTTTGTGCCACTTGAGGTTTGTTTTGAGGTACATTAGGATTTTGTACATTCCATACTGCCCTAGCATCCACTACCCCATCGTTTGTGACATTTTTGTTCTTGGCCCAAATTTTAGGTTTCTCATTTGAATTGGATGGACTATTGTTTGGGTTATTTAGCTTGATCACTCCTCTTGCTACGAGGGCCCTTTCTATATGTAGTCCCTTCTCAATTTATTCTTCAAAGTTAGTAGGACATAACATTGTGAGTTGATAGTTGAATTTTTCTTGGACATTGGAAATGAAAATATCTACCAATTCCTTGTCGAGAATGGGCCACTTGCACCTGCTAGCCTTATATCTCCATCTCTGTAGGTAGGAGGTAAAAGACTCTCCTTGACTCTGTTTAATCTTCTATAGGTCTGTGATGGTGACATTTTGTTCTACATTGAATGAGAAGTGGGTTATAAATTTGGTAGTTAGTTCATCAAAGCTTTTAATCCCTTGTTGTAGATGGGAGAACCACTCCATAGCATGGTGTGTGAGGCTGCATGGATAGAGTTTCATGAGGTAGGAATCATTTTTTTGGACTTCCGTGCATGCTACTGAGAAATATCAAACGTGTTCAACTAGATCGCCTCTTCCTTTGTATTTTTCAAACTTAGGTATTTCAAAGTTTTTTGGAAAAGGCAACATAGTAATGGATCGATCGAAAGGAAATGGGCATATATCTTGCAGGTATAAGTCTTCTTGGGTTTTCCTACCTTCATGTTTTATATTCTTTGATTTATTGCCTAAAATTGCATGTCCATCTCTATTTTTTTAATTTTCGTTTGGGGATTTTGAGTGTAGTAGCCTTGTTGTCCTACCATGCTTTGGTCATAGGTTTGGTATTGTGGAGGTGCGGGACCCTGGTAACTTTTTTGGATGAAAGGAGGGTTAGTTCCTTGTTGGTTTTGAAGGAGGTAACCTGATATTACATTTTTTGTATTCCCTGTTGTTGAGACAAACTATATTGAAGGTTTCCCTAGTGGTGCATTGGCGGGATACCTTGTTGATGGAACTGCTGATTGAAAAGGGTACCTTGTGGCACACCTTGTTGGTGGGATGAACTATTTTTAAGGTTTCCCTAGTGATGTGTTGGCGAGATACCTTGTTGATGGGACTATTGGTTGGAAAGGGTACCATGTCGCACACCTTGTTGGTAGGATGAAATATTTTGAAGGTTGCCTTCGTGATGCCTTGACAGGATACCTTATTGATGGGACTACTAGTTGTAAAGGGTACCATGTGGCACACCTTGTTGGTTGTACTGATTCAGAAGGGGAGTATGTTGTCCACCTTGTTGTTGGTACTCATTTGGAAGGGGAGTATGTTGTCCACCTTGTTGTTGGTACTGATTTGGAAGGGGACCCTATGGTCCATCTTGTTGTTGGTATTGTTGTGGAGGGGGACCCTGTGGTCCACCTTGTTATTGGTATTGATTTGGAGGGGGACCCTGTGCTCCACCTTGTTGTTGGTACTAATTTGGAGGGTGACCTTGAGGTCCACCTTGTTGATGGTATTGATTTTGAAATTTCCCTTGTTGATTTTGTATATTTTGGGAAGGGTCAATATATGAAGTGTTTTGAGGCAGGTATTATTATGTTGGAAATTTTTTTCCCTATGGTATGTATTGGGATGGACATCCTTGGTACTATTGGGCCACTGCCACTTGTTCGATTTGTGAATATTTTCTAAACAAGGGATTGTTATGATCATTGGCTTGTGAGAAAATAGGTGGCATATTCAAAATTTCCATGGGTTTGGATATATATCTCACAGCTAAGTTATCCCCTAAGGGAATAAGGTTAGGATGTTTAAGAGCCTCTATGTTAAATTTTGTTGGCAATTTGGCACCGCTTTGTGCTAATTTGAAGAAGTAAGAATTTGGATCCTTTTTCAATAATTTTCCCATTAGTTTTAACACCTTGTGGTTGTTGGAATGTTGGAAGATTTCTTCATCATTTATTTCCTCCTCACTTTCTTCCTCTTCTATGACCTTGTCTTTGGGATCTTGGTTTGATTGTTCCATCATTTCTCGTCATTTGTGATTTATCTCTTCCTCACCAAATGTTTCCTTATATGTGGTTCTCTTTTGAGGGGTTTCAAGGTCACTTGGCCTATAGCCCCTTAGGCCACCTTCATCATTTGTAGTGTTTGTTGTGGGGATACTAGCATTGTTCTTGTTTTCTTCCATGTTTTTTCTATATTGTGATCTCATAATTGTCGTAAACAAGTGCCAAGCTTTTGTGAATGTTTTGTATCCCTCAACTATGGAAAATAATGCTTTTTTTTTTTTGGATTTTCTATTTTAAGGAAAATGAAATTGCATTGTTTTTGGGATTTTCTATTGAGTATTTAAATTTAGTTCACCCATCAAAAGAATCTATAAAAATTTCTTAACAAGAGGTCTCAATTGAGGTAAGATTTCAAGATGTGTCCCTTGAATTTTTTTTTACTACGAAACTTCTTTGACAGGGGGAATATAAATTTTCATTTAAGGATTTTTCTCTTTCTTGAGATCATGAAGGATGGATACCTATTGCCACACAGGAGGTGTTAATACAGGCCTTTCGTTCACAAAGTCTACCTTTCTTTCTTCTTTGTCTAAGATGTTTGTTGCATTTCTCCACTGGTTTGGTGTTTTATTTTTCTCAAGTATGAAGCTCCTTAAATTGCTAATGATGTCTATTTGTTCAACTTTGATATTTGTGAGAATTGGTTGTAAGATGGGTGGTGTTTTGATGTGGTCGTTTATGAAGCCCAAGACTCTAAGGTTTGAGTGTTGTTTTGGAATGAAACTATTCTTGGAGCTCAAAATGCTGAAGGACCTGGATCAATATTTCATTTCTTTTCTTCTAGAGGATATGTTGCAGAAAAGCTTACTTGAACTAGCCATGAGGTTCAAGAAACTATTGATATCTTAGAAGTGTGAGTGAAGGAATGATCCAAGTTGTTTTTTTTTTATCTTGATTTCCAAAGATAGGATGAAGTGTTTTGAAAAAATGAGGACTATACAATGACATATTCCAATTCCAATTGTTTCATTTCAACTTTGATCTTGTGGTCAAAGTTGCTCACCATTGTTTGTTTGTTTAGGACCTAGATCAAAATGTTTATGTCTATACATGCGTTGATTCACTCAATTAAGAGGCCTCCCAGCCCTTGCGAGTTTTGACATATCACACAAATACTAGGGGAGACATTTTTTGGTTTAGAACAACAACACCAGGTGGGTGAGAAATTTCCTCCACCCACAATAAATTATATAGTAGACCAAAACAAAGTGTTGTTTGGGTCACCTTTGAGTTCTCCAGCATGAGATGTGTCTCAAAAGGCACTCCCTCTAAAGGCATGCTTTGAAAATAAAGTGTGAAACTCAAGATGTTTTTGTCACCCAAGATCGCCAACAAAGGTGTGAGGGGAGAGGATAGTCACCTAGTTTTTCCAAACATGGAATTCATGGAATACACTTCATTGCAATTTGATTCTTTTTAAGTTCCTCGAGTGGTGATATCCCCAAAATAAAGTGTGAATAACATAACATTTTTTCTTTTTAATTGCACCAAAATGAAAAGATTCTAGACTTTAGACAAAGATATCACAATATGCAAAATAAGAAATTGATTTGTTGAT
Organism: Sequoia sempervirens; assembly: GCA_007258455.2. Lineage (NCBI taxonomy): Eukaryota > Viridiplantae > Streptophyta > Pinopsida > Cupressales > Cupressaceae > Sequoia > Sequoia sempervirens. The sequence continues at coordinate 5,843 of VDFB02158772.1, read as the reverse complement.
TTTTAAGCCCAAAATTGAGTGTTTTTATAGATCCTTGTCTTATTTGGTCAACAAAATGAAATTGAGCTTTCATCAACAAAAAAAAAAATCTCTTTGGTCAACAAAAATAAAAATATTTCCTTAAAGCTTTAAGAAGGTTCATTTTTAGAGCACCAAAAACTGAAATGTTCGTTTTGTGGGGTTCTTTTTAAGCACCAATTTTGAAGTTCTCTAACTCTATGAAAGCTTTAAAAGATTCATTTTACAGCACCAAATACGAAGTGTTTGTTTGTGGGATTCTTTTTTGGTACAAGAGTACCTAGTGAAGTTATGCCTCCAATAAGCAATCTGGTAAAGTTTGAATTTTCATCATGTAAAGCATGTAAAAAGGTCGTGTTTAGACCAATTCCAATGTATTTGAGTCTCTATTAGGTTTCTATGAGGTCAAAGGAGTCAAAGTGTAAAAATATGTCATTTTGTTGCAAAAATGTAAAATTGCAAAAAAATGTGAAATTGTGAGAAGATGAAGAGTCAAGTTGATTGGAAAGGTTGTTGGTCGGTAAGAATTTGAAGGGGTAGTTATTCCAATTGTTGGAAACACCTTTAAAAAGCATTGTAAGGGTGAGAAAAGGATGGAACTTTGTATTTTGAAACAATTTTGGGAATAAAAGTACTCTGTCTGCAAATACAATGTTTTTTTCCTGCTGTTTATTAGTTTTGTACAGCCTGTACAAAAACATCAGGCCCTAAACTTTGTTATTTTAGGTAGAACATTGAATTAGCTTTCAATCAAGTATATTTTGGAGGAATATTATTGAATATAACATTCGTTTGAGCCTCCTTTTTGTAAATCGATCTAAAACCCCCAAATTAAGGGTTTTGAGAGTCTAGGAATGATTTAACAACCATTCAACTGATTTAGGCTTTGTAAATAGGTGGAATGGGTTAGTGTAGGGTTTTTTTAGTGCTATGTGTATTTGTAGATGTAGGGGAAGGTAAAGTACAAAAGTTAAGTTGCTGCTCTAGATGATTTCATTGTTTTCCATGCATGAATTACTACCTATAGGTTAGGGTATTAAGAAATGACAATGGAAAAGAGTGGGAGATAGTTTATTTAGCTTATGCAGACCTAATTGAATATGTTTGAAGCTGTGACAAGGTGTATAGAGGTTTGGAAAGCATAGATCCAATAAACCCCTATTTTATTTGGTCTATAATGGCATAGAGTGAGGGTTTGATATTTTGGTGCATTAAAGAGTCTCCCAAGCACTAAGGACTATTGATTCTATGGTTTTAGTGTCTGTTGAAGGTCTGTCAATGGAGATTAAGGGTTGAGAAGTTGATTTGTAGGTACATGCTTTGTTAAATAGGCCTAATTGAGCCTTCTTGTTGTGGTACAATCATGTTTAAGGTTGGTCTTTACAAAACAACCCCATCTGAGTTTGAAGTATGTTTTATAAGGCTGTAATGGATCTTAGAATCTATGTTTGGTTTTGGGTAACTCCATCCCTTTGAAAATTTTTGACTAGTTTTTTCTTTGAGGACTACTACAAGCAATTTTAGTCTTTTGGTGCAAGCAATTGAGAATTTGATAAAAAAAAATTATGAGGGAGTGTTTTTGGTTTGTACCTGTCAAAATAATGAAGTTAAGGCGTATTGGGGTCTGATGTGAGTTTGGAATCCTGATTGGATGTTTTGGTGTATTGATAACCTAGTGGAATCAAGTGTCAATGAAGTGAATGTTGTTGAAAGTTTTAAGAGATCTTCTCAAATTTTTGTTTTGGTTCTTTAGTAACCTTGAAGTTAGTAGATGTTCTACATCAATTGGTATTAGAGCTAGTTGATCTAGTGGTTTGTGAAGTTGTTGGCTGCAGGTGCTTGATCCATCTTAAAGCTGCAAGAAAGAGAGTAAGAAGGTGTGTTGGTTACAAACAAGGATGAGGCTTGTGTTCACTGTCCTCCAACAAATATTAAACTGGGGAGAAGGTTTAGAGAGAGTTACACCACTGAGAGAGAGTGGGTAGGTGCATTTTCCAAGATCTACTATTGGGTAGATGGATGGTTTGTGAGATTGTGTGGTGAAGCAGTGAGGGAGATGGATATTTGTATGAAAAGAACTTGAAGAGTTTACAACCATTACAAAAGTTGAAAGTTAGTTTGAAGAGTGATCCAATGATTGGAAAAGATGAAGAGATGATGACAGGTAGGTTAAGAGAAGGTCAAGGATGAATTGATTGAAGAGAGGCAAGATTTCGTAGAAAAGCATGGTGAAAGCATACTAAGGATAGTCCCATGTCCTTTGATTGGAAAGGAGGTTAGAGGGAAGTTAACTACTGCCAAGAAAGTGGTTTGGAACTTGAGAATACAAAGGTTATTGTGTAGAGAACCTGATGGTAGGGATGAGACCAAAGATGAAGTGATTGAAGGTGTTTGGCAAAGGAAAGTGTATGATCTCAAGAGTGTAACAAGAGTAAAGAAAGAGAGCAATCCAAGAAATAATTGATAAAGTTATGCAGGTGTGAAGAAGAAAGGTTGATATAGCTTAGTCCTCAAAGCGACTTGAGGTCTTTTTCAGGCCGGTTATTTGGTGCAGGAGCACTTAGTGAAGTTATGCCTCCAATAGAAAATCTTGTAAAGTTTGAATTTTCATCATGTAAAGCATGTAAAAAGGTCATGTTTAGATCAATTCCAATGTATTTGAGTCTCTATTAGGTTTCTAGGAGGTCAAAGGAGTCAAAGTGCAAAAAGATGTCTTTTTGTTGCAAAAATGCAAAAATGTAAAATTGCAAAAAAATGCAAAATTGTGAGAAGATGAAGAGTCATGTTGATTGGAAAGGTTGTTGGTTGGAAAGAAGTTGAAGGGGAAGTTATTCCAACTATTGGAAACACCTTTAAAAATAATTTTAGGGGCGAGAAAAGGATGGAACTTTGTATTTTGAAACAATTTTGGGAATAAAAGTACTATGTCTACAAATATAGTGTTTTTTCTTGTTGTTTATTAGTTTTGTATGGCTTGTACAAAAACATCAAGCCCTAAACTTTGTTATTTTAGGTATAAAATTGAATTATCTTTCAATCAAGTCTATTTTGGAGGAATCTTATTGAGTATAACATCTGTTTGAGCCTCCTTTCTGTAAATTGGTCTGAAATTCCCAAATTAAGGGTTTTGAGAGTCTAGGAATGATTTAACAACCATTCCATTGATTTAGGCTTTATAAATTGGTGGAATTGGTTAGTGTAGGGTGTTTTTAGTGCTATATGTATTTTTAGATGCAGGGAAGGTAAAATACATAAGTTAAGTTGTTGCTCCAGATGATTTTCATTGTTTTCCATGCATGAATTACTACCTACAGGTTAGGGTATGAAGAAATGACAATGGAAAAGAGTGGTAGATAGTTTATTTAGCCTGTTCAGACCTAATTGAAGATGTTTGAAGTTGTGGAAATGTGTATAGAGGTTTGGAAAGCATAGATCCAATAAACCCATGTTTTATTTGGTCTACAATGGCATAGAGTGACGGTTTGATATTTTGGTACATTAAAGAGTCTCCCAAGCACTAAGGATTGTTGATTCCATGGTTTTAGCATCTGTTGAAGGTATGGCAATGGAGATTAAGGGTTGGGAAGTTGATTTGTAGTTACATGCTTTGTTAAATAGGCCTAATTGAGCCTTCTTGTTGCGATACAATCATGTTTAAGGTTGATCTTTACAAAAGAACCCCATTTGAGTTTGACGTATGTTTTATAAGGCTGTAATGGATCTTGGAATCTATGTTTTGTTTTGGGTAACTCCATCCCTTTGAAATTTTTTGACTAGTCTTTTCTTTGAGGACTGCTACAAGCAATTTTAGTCTTTTAGTGCAAGCAATTAAGAATTTGATAAAACAAAGTTATAAGGGAGTTTTTTTGGTTTGTTCTTGTCAAAATAAAGAAGTTTAAGGTGTAGTGGGGTCTGATGTGAGTTTGGAATCCTGATTGGGTTTTTTGGTGTATTAAAAACCTAGTGGAATCAAGTGTCAATGAAGTGAGTTTTGTTGAAAGTTTTAAGAGATCTTCTCAAATTTTTGTTTTGGTTCTTTAGTACCCTTGATGTTAGTAGATGCTCTACATCATTTTTAAGCACCAATTTTGAAATTCTCTAACGTATGAAAGCTTTAAAAGGTTCATTTTAGATTGCCAAAAATGAAGTGTTTGTTTGTGGGGTTCTTTTTAAGCACCAAATTAGAAGTTCTCTAACTTAGGAAAGCTTTTAAAAATTAAAATTTCTTTGACCATTCGTCTTCCCTGTAGTAAAAGTGTTAGCCATTTTTGGATAAACAACAATTATACCTCTACAAATTGTGCATAAACAAACATTAATACTTGTTACTCATTTAACTCAGGTACCCATTAGTGTTAGAAATCAAAATTTAACTTGTAGATCTCAGACACAGATTGACAAAGCAAAAGCGAGGGAAAAATAGTCAAATGCAGCCTCTGTCAGAAGGCATAAGTGCCAGAAAAAATTAAAAGCGCCTCTATTTTTGGAAACAAAAGCCTAAAAATTAGTCAAAAGCACCATGAATATGAGTAGAAGTGCAAAAATCAAGAAAAAGCACCAAGAAAATGAGTAGAAGTGCATAAACCATGAAGTCAAGTGTGAAAATCTTCTGGAACCTGTGCGTGAAGATTTTTCTAGAGCACTTCAGAGACCTGTAACTTCAGAATTAGCTCACAAAATTGTTAGTGCTAAGGACAAGGGTCCCACCAGGTGTGCCAGAATGTGTAAGGGGGAAATCGAGAAGATGCAAACAAGAAAAATGTAAGAATCAAAGCTAATCTAATCCAAACAAAAGCTATGATTTATGCCCATTACTCACAAAATGAATGATTAAGAACAATGAATTTAAGAAACACAAATGAAATAAAACAAGAACAAATGAATTCACTAAAATAAATCATTACCCATCATGTGTTAGAGTGTGTTCACAAAGATGTTGGGTTGTTCATATCAATGCAAAGACCCCATTGTGTGTGTGAATGCTTGAAGAATGTGCGTGCATTGTTGATCATAGATGTGTTAAAGCTTTGCCAATGTCAATCAGGATCTTGGCATTACTTTGTTGCATAAATTGTATTGATTCTCCAATCCTTTTTTGTGAAGGAAGAGGTTTGTCATATAGAATTTGTGATTTCGGATGAATGCTCTGGATCGCATAGTAGAATATCTTGATCGACAGTCGAAAGATGTTGAGAGGATTTAGATGGGTATAATTTTTGTAAATTGATTATGTAATTAGTGTAATTGAAGAAATCTTGTTGAGTGACTTGCAAAATTGAGGAAATTGGTGGAGCAATTCACTCAATCATGATAATGGTTAAGTATATTTGATTAATTGATTTAATTAATTAATCCTTTTGGAGTTGAACGTGCAAATAAAATTTAATTTTTGCAAACAAAGTTGCATTTGTTTGTGTGGTATGAAATATGTGATCAATCTAAATCAATAACAACACAATCAATAAAACATTAAATCAAAGAAGCTAAAAGAAAAACAGAAATAAGCAAACTGTTTTATGGCAGCCTCTCCGAAGTCGTCTTATTGCTCTCTATCTTCAGCATTTTGTTGTTTCCAATTGCTCTCAGATCCAATAGATCAAGCTCAACAAAATGGACAACTGAAGAACGAGATATAAATGAAATGCATACTATACTAAGATGCAAGATTTTGAAGGGTTGACAATAGAGGAGTGTTGGATGCTCATTCCTGCAGCATAACGACTTGACGATGAAGAATGATAGAGATGGATTGAAAGATTGGGGAATGATTTTGGCAGAAGCAGGATGTCTGAAGAAGATTCGATCCAAATGGCTTGTGAAAGGTT
>VDFB02158771.1:0-19222 GCA_007258455.2 Sequoia sempervirens | reverse complement strand
TCAATTCAAAACCCAATTAAATTTTATTCCCGCGCAGTATTTGGAGTTAAGTAGGGATAGTTTTGTTGTTTGAGAGTATTTCTGCAGAGACTCGCAGGTGTTCAAGCCCATCAGAAACAAAGCTGACTGAAAGAGCCTCAAAATAATTTCTTCGTGGATTACGAAAGCCCTTTGTATGATTGTATGAGCTTCAACTAGATAGAGGACTGGCTGCTCTCTATCCATCGTCCATGCCGCCTCCAGATCCCCACAACATTGAACACGAAAGAATTATTTCTTAGGCTTTTTTTGGCAGACTATTTTCTTACTTTAGGAAATAAAATCATTTTATATAAATTTAAATTAAATGTAACTAAATTTTTAATTTTGGTGCAGACCATTTCATAAAGAAATAAAATCATTGACCATTTCATAAAGAAATAAAATCATTCTTACATAGAAAAATTAAATGTAAATAAATTTATAATAAAATTTTGAGCACATTATTTTTTATTTTAGGAAATAAAATTATTCTTACTTAAATATCAAATAAATTTATTTAAATTTATAATACTATTTTGGGAGAAACATTTTTGTTTTAGAAAATAAAACCCTTCTTATATAAATTTAAATTAAATCTAAATAAATTTATAGTAAATTATACAAACATTTTTTTTAACTAATAAATTAAAAATTTATATAAATTTGTTTGTGTTTAGGAGGTATTATAATTAGTTATTTAATACAATGAGTAGTTATTTGGATTAAAATTATAATTTTGTGGCATACATTTAAATAGTTATTTTGGTTTAGTTTATCAAATGTAATCAAACATAAGTGTTCAAGTTACAAAGAAAGTTGATAAATTGACAAAAAATGAACAAATAAATAAGTAACCTATATTTAATAGAAATATGATCTAATAGGTGTCAAAATTCTAACACCCCATTATATCAAGTCAATAATAATCAACATGGTTACAATATTCCCCTTCAAAGTAGACCTACTAAATTACTTGTAATGACCCCAATTAATTTTAGCTAGTAAAGATGCCTGTTACACTCACTTACAATGGTCATAATATATTTCATAAAATAAATATTAATATGTTCCTCCATAAAACTAATGTTTTAACTCCTCATTGATTTCCTCTCATACTTTTTTTCATAATGCTCTCTAACTCGTTCATATTTGTCTATCTTATAATCTATCATATTGTAGATGATGCATTCCACAATGGTTTCATTATGCCTTCTTTATGAATTTACATACCCCATTTTTTAAAATACTCTTAATTAATAATTTTATTATTTACTTGACCTATTTCATAGGTTTTGAGAAATAATTACTAATTTGAAAGGTCAAGAACAACAAATATTTCCCTAGTAATTTCCACTTAGCCCATAGGAAAAATGAGAATGATTTTTTTGGTCTAATAAAAAAATTAAATATGAAATATTACAAGTTTGGCCTTCTTGAAATTTCTTCCTCACAAACAATACAAATTAAGATCATGGTTTTTTTTATACTTCCTAATATGCATCCTTTGTAGGTAGGCTCATGATCTAATGAAACCAATATCTTGTGATGCCTCTATCTCTTGTTTTCATCATCCTTATATCAATGATGACATTTAATATGAATATGAGTGACATTCTACTACCTATGAACACTAAATTAATGAAAGATGAAGTATCATAAGCTTGTATAATATCATAAATGAAGACATTCCAAGGGGCATATGATGGGCAGTCTTGTAACAACATTTTCCAAGGTGTGACCATTTGACCTAGGCTACTTGTTGACATGTGTCTTAGTTTCTTAAGTATTATTCAACCCTCCTTAATCTAGGGAGTGAGGTCAATACTATCATTATCACTTATATAATAATTATTTTAAGTAAACCATGTAGCCTAAACACATCTCTAACAAATAATTTGTTCACTTGTTCTGCATTGAATTCTATAGGAATAGAAAATGACCATGCATATTTACTTAGTCTATGCATTACAACGTAGATATAATCCTTACTATATTTACCATGTAGGGAAGAATTTTCAAGAAGTCCATAGACACACTTTCCCAATTTTCATTTAGGAATAAGCAATAGATATAGCATTTACCCATAGAAAACACATGTACTCATTTTTTTTCATATGTGTTGCACTCCCTAATGTGGTTAAAATTTTCCTTAAAGCCATTCAATGATAATACATATTTTATTTTCTTGCAGTTCATGTGGGATCTTGGGTATCTAGCTAGTGATGCAACATGTAAAACTCTTAAATCCTCTCTTCCATTTTAGATTTAGTGATTAAGAAGATTCTATTTTTATCTGAGGTGTTTGGGTGTAATTTAGATTTGGAGGTTTTTTATGCATTTTCCTTATTTATCTTATATATTTTACCCCTCACATTTTTGTATGGATCAAGATTTATATAGGTTGATGAGTTAGGATATATATTGGTTGATAGATTTTTTATGGATAAGGATTTGGGTGGTTTAATGAAATAATATTTTTATGGTTTGATGGAATAGGAGGTATATAGATTGATGGGTTAGAATGTACATGATTTGATAGATTATGATTAGTTTTTCTTAGCACTTGATTTGAAATGTTCCATTTAATTAAGTGTTGAAGTTTATAATTTGTGGGAAGCTTAGTTCCTATGCTTATGAAGTACATAACCATGGAATATTTTTTTTGAAGTAAGAAGTGATCTAGTTAGGCACAACCTTGTCTACTATTAAGAAATATTTTGTGGCTTTTTGTATATTTATATCAATCCATAAGTTTACCATCATCATGATATTCATCTATATCCATGAGGTTATCATCACCATCATCATATTCATCTATATCCATGAGGCTATCATCACCATTACTTCCAAATAGGTTTTTCATTGGTTAATAATTCATTGAAGAAGAGGTCCATGAATGTTATTTTATTGGGCTAAGTTTCAATTTTTTATTTTGTTTTCTTATAGGTTTTGCATAAGTGGATGGGGTAACAAAACTACTTGACAAAAAACTATACTAGTCAAGTGAAATTCTTTGGCTTGTGATCCCATAATTATGCTTGATTTGGTTGTAAATATATCAACTCAATATATTCAATCATTAATTATGGAGGATCCTACTATAGAGAGTCAAATCATAGCCTACTATTCTATTTCCAAAATTATGGTGTGCATAACATCATGAGGCTAACCACTTACTAGTGTGCATAGCAAGTGACAAACTACAAAAATATTTCCTACAATATGTTTCTAGACAAGGATTTCTAATTTCATTTATATATCCAAAAGTACATAAGGCCCAAGTCCATGTAACACGTGTTCTATCTAATATCTTAGTTTGACAGGGTAACCCCTCTCCTCCTTCACTTAAAAAACTATAATTTGAATACCATTTTGGACCAAAACGACAACTCATCCTTAGAAATTATATACCTTGATAAATCATGGGGTTTAGATTTATTATTTTTGTCACTTCCAAGTCAATAGGCCCCTAAGAAAAGGAAAAAATGAGCACTTTTTTCTAGTTTCCAAGGTCACTCATAAGTGTTAGGAAATAGCATATGAAAATTTCTTAAGTTGCACAAATGAAGGGACCAATTTTTATCATCAAGATAATTATAATACATGATGGAAGGGCATATGTGACTTACTCACAAAAAGAAGTAAATAAATAAGAAAATAAGTAAAATTTATTTTTGGTCTTCAAGATCACCCTAGGGCACATGAGAGGAGATAATACAAAAAAAAAAAAATCACTAGCACAAAAAATAATATGAAAATAAATTTTGATTGCCCTTAACACAAATTAAATGTGTAATTAATGTTAGGGAAGAAAATTTTGACAAATGATCTTACAAGACCAAAAGTTAGTAGTTTGTAAGATTTGAGGCTTGAACAAATGAACCTACAAGAAATATAATTAAAGTAGTAATAAAATCCAAACACAACTAAAAAATTATAATGATTAGTGCGTTAGAAATAACAAAAATTAAGAAACAACAAAAATGGAATGAAAATGATGAAACATATAGCATAAATTCTAAAGATTATAGAGTTCTTTTTTTGGATAGAGTGGAAAAACCAAAATGAAATAAAGTTAGAATGAAGCAAAAGGTCAATAAAATAGAAGTTAAGATTGCGGATTTAGTCTAAGTTACTTCTAAACATTGCAATTCTAATCTTAAAGGTTGTTATTCCTTCATAATCTTATGTGTTATCAAGGAGTGATACAATTGGTATGTGGTAGTTTGTGGAACTAATGCTCTCCCCCAAACTTCTCCACATTGCTAAAACCTCTCAAACTCCAAACTTAGAAATTTCACAATATATATATTTTATTATATTTTCAAAAATCAATCATATCATCACCACATTAAGGGTGGAACTTGGTGAAATATTTAGAAAAATCCAAACTTGTATAATTGTAGGATTTTATTAATCTAAAACAAAGATCAAATACTAACATCTTACATATTGGCATGTAAGGTGAATGATAATTATGAAATTATCCATAAGTGGTTGGTTGAAGAAAGTTGGAAACTAGATTTCAATTAAGACGATTAGGTTGTATGGGAAGTCTTCATTGTGAGATAGATCTACACATGTTATCTATTATAGATTGTTAGAAAGTAAAAAAAAAAAGACTAGATTTGTTCTACAATGATAGATTAATAATAAGAGAATATGTTTAGAATTAAGAACATCTTGAACAAAAAAGAAATTGAGTACATAGACAATGTATTTATAAAAAGACCAAAGTTCAATATAAATGAAAAGGGAAAAAGAATGAAGTATGCACTTTTCTCCACTACAACTACTATACAAAAATGTATAACCTATAATTTTCTACTCTAGCTTTACACCACTTTGGGTTGATGTATTGGATGCATGGTTTCAACACATGATTTTACTATTTTGTTATTGATTTAACTTTATCCATCACTTAGATATGTCACTTTTCCCCATTCAAAACTTTGTTCATCAAATACTCACTATTTTAATAACCCTAAAAAAAGTCACATCTAGATAGGATTATTGGTGAAATATCATTCTCTAAATTTAAATTTTAGATTTATTCATTTGAAGACTAACATTCTTAGGATTTCATTACTATCCATCATCATAAAACCATAAGATAATTGAGTAAAAATTAGTAAGAGAATAAATTTTCTTCCTTTATGTAGGAACACTATTCATCCATCATCATACATTAGGAAAATATTAATTTATCCGTGTTAATTAACATCATAAATACCATGGCACACATTCAAAGCATACTCCCTAATATAACCATACATTGGATGGAATTAATAAACTAGTAGTCCATGATAAATATCATTAATATTCACTAATATTAACATATTAAAATTATTAATTTCTAACCAATTTTTACTATTATTTTTGTTTTCAATTTAGTGATAGGACTTGCCTAGGGATAAAGGATGTCTACTACTTCAATACTTGCATAGAAATCTCCATAGTGCTCTTTAGCACCAACTTATTCCCTTACTTTTGATATTACCAAGTGAAAATTATTTATATTAATAAAGAACAACTAATGCTCTAGAAAAGAGTACACACATATAGTTCATGATAGGAGATTTATAAGACACAATCATTAATATGATTTTATCCCTAACAGTTAGCTACTTAAGATTTGATTGTATCATACATTAGATCATTAAACTAGTACCATAGATTTTTTTTATCCTTCTACCATATCATCATATTAGGCAAAGCTCATTTTAAGGTAAAATAAACCTTAATCACCTACCACATAAATTTAAGACATTTTTAATTACTATCTTGATAATCTCACATCTATCAACTATCATCACTCAACTATTAAAATATCTATAATATGGTTATATCAAACATAATCTATTCCCCTCTATTTTTTTGTAGAGATAATGCTATTTTCCTCCACATAAATTGGAAAGTCTATAACTTCCTTTCTTATCCTTTAAGATTATATGTTATCTATTTAGAGTTTTCTATTTTTTTCCTTCATTTTTTATATTTCATTCATCATTATGCAATTAGTATCTCACCTATTGGTTGTCCCCTAGATGCTCACCACATTTCAAAACCTAAACCCCTTAGGTTTTAACCTTAATTTTTATTATTTCACACTTTTCTATTTTGAATTTGATATTTTGACTATATTTATTTATTTTCTTATTGATAATTTATTTGTATCCTCATTGCTTAAGCTTTCTCTTTATCTATGGTTTTGATCTATTATGACCTTTCTTTATTATTTTTTATTAATTTCTATATTCATCACCATAGATTCTCATAAAATCTTTCCTTTGGCTTTTATCCGTGCATGTCTCAAGGACATTTTATGTTCTTATACTTTTTAAACATTTGATATTTTTAGTACTTGATGATATCAAGTCTTATCAAGTTTTGGTGGTGTATTATCCAGAGGTGTTAATTTTTTGGATAAGTGATATTTTCATCTTTTGTTGATTTTGTCATTACTTTAACATCCATTATAGATGTACTCAATTCCTTTGTTTATTATTTTTGTATTAATTATAATTCTCAATTATGATTTTTGTGAGCTTAACAATGATCATATCATTTCCATGACTTTTAACGATGATTTGGATTTGAGCACATTTCCCTCATTTCATGATGACATATATGATTATTTCTTATATGTCATGTGAATTGCATGTTTTCTCCATCACTTGATACTACTTTCCTCCATGATGATATTAATTCTTTATTATGTTATGATAATATAGCTCATGTTTTTTATGCACATATTATTTGTGATAAAAAAATTATATACATTACATCCAATGCCTTAACACTAAATTATATGGATACATCTAGGATTTATGATTCATTTTATGATTTTATTAAATATAATGATGATAACAACTACATAATGATGATGGTGTAGTTTTTTATATGTCATGTGAATTACATGTTTTCTCTGTCACTTGATATTACTTTCCTCCATGATGATATTAATTCTCTATTATGTAATGATAATATAGCTCATGTTTCTAATGCTAATATTATTTGTGAAAAAAACTACATACATTTGGTGCCTTAGCACTAAATTATATAGATACATCTAGGATTTATGATTCATTTTATGATTTTATTAAATATAATGATGATGTCTTATCTAAAGGTAACTTACATAAGACATGCTTATTTGATGGTTATTCTCAAATTTTCTTATTCTAGACAATGTTGTAATGGTTAAAAATAATGATCGCCCTTCACAAGTAACAAATGATAATGATGGAAATATTTTGATTTAAGATGATGTTTCAAATCCTACTCCTTATAGTGTTCATATCATCAAAGAGCTCATGATGGTAATTTTAGCGGAGTTACAAGTGGATTCTCACATGCTAGATTATTTACATTATAATATTATGATCACATGTATTATCATGATTTTCTAATGTACACATATAGATAAACTTTAATTGATAGAACTTCAATATAGTTTGATGTGTCTCAATCATCTTACAATGTATTTAGTTATATTTCTTATTCTTTTATTGAATATTCATTTATAAGATAGAGAAATGTGAAGGAGTTACATAGCATTATGACAAATTTTATGAAAGGAAATCAATGAGGAGTTAAAACATTAGTTTTATGGAGGAACATATTAATATTTATTTTATGAAATATATTATGACCATTGTAAGTGAGTGTAAGAAGGCGTCTTTACTAGCTAAAAATAATTGGGGTCATTACAAGTAATTTAGTAGGTCTACTTTGAAGGGGAATATTGTAACCATTTAATTTTATTTATGTAAGAATGATTTTATTTCTTTATAAAGTGGTCTCCACCAAAATTATAAATTTATTTACATTTAATTTAAATTTATATAAAATGATTTTATTTCCTAAAGTAAGAAACTAGTCTGCCAAAAAAAAATGCCTAAGAAATATGGAAGGTTATTTGTTTATTCAAAACAATTGATTTAAATAATATTCTGCAAAAATTATTGAAATTTAAAAAGGAAATATGTCACTTGATAGCAAAATAAACTTAGGCATATTTCCATTGAACAAAAACCATATTTTTTTGTTAACAGATTAGTCTATCTTGGCCAAAACCATTACATAAGAGAAAAGCTAAATTTCATATGTTTTTCTGGAATCCTTTGAAGAGTCCAACGAATTTACTGTTAGCATTGCTGCCCTTGCTGGTTTGGACTCCATCACAAGCATCTTTTTGAATCTGATCCTGACTCGACCATTCTGCAGCAGCTGCTCTAGTTTTACTCTAAGAAACAATCTATGGCAGCCGAGAAACGCAATTAACCCGATGACTTTTGTTCAACCATTACCTTTTCCCTGATGATACAATGTGAAAACGAGAAATGGATTTGGAGGAGGCCCTCTTCACCTTTTTCGTGTTTACTGTTGTGGTGATCTGGAGGCGGCATGGACGAGGGATAGAGAGCAGCCAGTCCTCTATCTAGAGGAAGCCCATACAATCATACAAAGGGCTTTCGCAATCCACGAAGAAAACATTTTGAGGCTCTTTCAGTCATCTTTCTTTCTGATGGGCTTGAAAATCTGCGAGTCTCTGCAGAAATACTCTCAAACAGCACAACTATCCCTACCTAATTCCAAATACTGCGCGGGAATAAAATTTAACTGGGTTTTGAATTGACCAAATATTAGGCGGGATTTTGATTGATCGCAGGGAATGTCCGACGAAAACGGAAACGGAAATCGTAGCTGAGAACACGCTTGGGTTAAGGAAATGAGGAGAAGAGTGGGTTAAGAGGGGCCCACATAAACATCCACCTAAGCGGTCAAAGGCTTAGGTGGTGGTGGATGTTTCTAAGTTTGGCTTCCACTGGCAATGGGAACGTGAACGGTCCTCTCCCATTAACCATTCCAAGCTGAGCAATCAACAATTCTCCATTGTTTGGCCAGCTGCCCATCTCTTCCACCACGGGCCTTATCCCCAACGGAGGAGTACAGGTCACAGGCTCACTCATTCCTGGCCTTGGTCTTAATGCACCGGACTTAGGTCTTCAGAACTCCTTTCCCAACACAAATATTATTAATGGCGGGCTAAATCCTCAGAATCCTCTTGGAGGGGCCTTGGGTATCCCATTGACTAATGTGATTGCTTGGAAAGGGGGAGGGATATTATTATCACTTACCCAGCCCTGCTGAAGAGGAAGATCCTAAAACATTGTTGCTCGCTTTCACTGCCAAATTTGAAGGTTCTGAATACGAAGGCAGTAGCATCGAATTCTCAGGCAAAGTCAACATTGCATTACCACAGCGGGAGGTCGCAGTAGTCGGAGGCAGCGGGGTCTTCCACGACGCTCAAGGCCATGCTATGATAGAGACCATTTCCCACACAGTCGACGAGACAGTGCTCAAATTCACTGTCACTCTTACCTATTAATGAACTCCATCCATCCCCCTCTTTCCATGCTTTTTCTACTCCACTGGATTTTTCTTGTCGCGCTTTAGTGGTTATGTGAATAGAAGTACATCTTATGTGTGTTGTGAGTAAATAACTGTCCAAAATTCAAAAAAAATCTGCATTTGCTAGGTTATAAATTCATTTTTTATCATGCTTCTGTTATATGTACTTAATCCAACTTAGTAAAATTACAGTGATTTCTAAAAATTGGCACCGTTGTTATGCGAATGTGTAACACCTATATCTCATACCTAAAAGTCAATTTGGATATAAAAGAAATGAATGTAGACTTGGTGTTTTTTATACCGCTTGTCTCTAGCATGAATGTAAAAAGAGGTCGACGAATCGTACACTCAGTCCCTACAAACAAACATGGGAATGTTGAAATATTTATTACCTACATCAGTGTAAAGGAATCTTATCTTTTTCATTTAAAGGAAAAAATATTATTTATAAAATATAAAAAAGGAATTTATTAAAAAGGGTTTGATTTTTTTTGTTTTATTATCAAATTGAGGTCACTATTTAAGATTTTTTTTTGAAAATTAATGTAAAGAGAAATTTGCATATTTATATTTTTTTTAATTTAACTTTTGTTTATAATTTGAAAGAATGAATTAATGTATTCATATTTTGAGAAATGTTGTAATTCTTTATAAATTTGTGTTCATTTGTATAGTTTTCATCTATCTCCATTACATTCTGATATATATTTTTTTATACCATCATCCTTACCTAAAATTTATTATTCCATCACCTTTAATCATTTTTTTTGGTGTAGGATCAATCTCACAGCTATTGATTGGACCCCCAAAATTCTTAAATATTCTTAAGTTTGGCCACTAACCAACCAAAGAGACATGTGTGAATTTGTATATGTGTTTGAAGGTATTCAATCGCTCATTCTATAATTATTTTGATTTAGTGAGAAATGTACGGAACACTTCAATTTGGTGCAATAAAGTAACTAGCAATTGCATCCTAAGAAGGTGCAATGATTACGTCGATTGTTTTTTATATTTTTGTTTGTCAAATACTTTTTTAGGAATATGTTGCTTAAGCATGTTACTAACTTTTTCTTAGCTCTTAATTTTGCATTTATTTGTTGTTATTTCATGTTATTTTTCAACATTTAGAAAGATAAGTTATTCAATATAAATAAATCATGTAGAAATATTTAATAATAGGCCTTTTGTGCATGATTTTGATGACGGGTTGTATCTTGTGTTGGTCATTATAGTAGATTGATCGCAAATGGCCTTGAGTGGTTGGAAGTGGAAGTGGGTAGGCATAGTTGCAAACCACACATCTTCTCCACCAGTAGGAGATGATAGCCCAATAAAAGAATTGAATTATAGTTGAATGTCAAAGTTTCAATAACTTTGAATATTATGATATTTAATACAAATTAATTGACATGGTGAAATTATTGTTGAATGTTTTTATCTTTAAGAATAATTATAAAAGTAAGTTAGATAAATGTGGATATTTTTTGTTAAAGAAAATAAGTATTAAATGCAAATGAATAATGAATGTTGACATCAAATTAACAAAAAAACATAGCAAATAGAAATAGAATGCTTCCATGTAGTTGGAAAATCAATATCTATCTAACTTTTTAGCAAAATTTTGTTGGTTTTTACTATTTAATGGATAGATTATTTGCCATTAAAAAATGAAAATTTCTTAGAAAATCCCTAAAAATCTTTTACCAATCTACATTCTCTTTATTATAGATTTTTCTTATTATTTGTCACAAAATTTAAAATAAAATCATAATTATTTTCTTTAATATAGCAAGGAATATAAATAAATAAATGATAGCTCTTTTTCTTTGGAGAAATTTAATTTCCTTCAACATAAAGTAATCCTTTTATGAATACAAAATGGAAAGTTTCAAACGAAAGACAATATATTTAAGATAAATATATTTGAAATGAGAATTTTTATTTCTTTGTCTTTTTTCTCATAAATCATAATTTCAGATTAAATTCTAAACTAACAAAAACCCATTATGCTTTTACTCCCTTAAATCTTGTCTTTATTCTTGATAAGCTAGATTTTGCTGGTTTTTACCATTTAATGTATAGATTTTTTTTCCATGAAACAAATTACAATTTCTTAGAAACTCCCTAAAAATATTTTATCAATCTACATTCTCTTTTTTTTATATTTTTCTTACTATTTGTCACAAAATTAAAAATAAAATCATAATTGTTTTCTTTAATATACCGTGAAATATAAATAAATAAATGATAGCTCTATTTTCTTAGTAGAAGGTTTGTTGCCTTGAACATAAAGTAACCCTTTCATGAATATTATATGAAATGTTTCAAAAGAGAGACATTTTATTTAAGATAAATATATTTGAAATGAGAATTCTTATTTCTTTGTCTTTTTTTGTAATATATCATAATTTGAGACTAAATTCTAATTTAACAAAGACCCATTATACTTTTACTCCCTTAATTCTTGTCTTGTTTAATTATTTGTAACCTTCAATTATTGTGTAGTATTTTGTGATAAACTAATTATGTTTAATTACAAGTAAGGAGCAATACATAAGGCATCATATTTTTTTTATTAGAAGAAGATAATTTATTAAAGTGAAAAATAAAGCGTACAAAAAATTTAAATAATTACAATGGATCTTTGAATTCGAGCAATAGAGGTTGACAAAGATAAAGTTAGAGAAGGAAATCCTCAATAATATTCTTCTGTCCAACATCCAATTCTTGATTTGGCTGCTCCATTGCTCCGTCTGATCTAAATTTGGATATAATAAATTGAAAATCTGGGTCTTCTTCTAGTGGTTTTTCTTCAATCTTGTGATGATATAGTACATTATGTTTGATGTATGTCCATGCTTTGTTCCAAAGCTCTCATTTTGGTCATATAATTATGCATACCTACCAAATGATGAATCTTAATCATTTGAACATATTCATTTATAATTGTAGGATTTGGAATAAAAATAGTGGCATAGCATTGCTTACCTGGTTTTTTATTGAGGTTGAGATGCATTTCATGCTCCGCATTAAATTTTTCTTTGAAATTATACTTTGGATGAGAAGAGAAAATATACTTTTTCTTTTAGTTTTTCTTCCTGAATAACAATAATTGTTTGAATCAGTTTGTGAACCTGAAATATTGTGTAATACATATAGTATGAACTACATAATCTTAATGTGAAAGAGATTGGATTACACCGATTGAGTATGTGTTTGTGCATGAGTGCATATGGATGTAATGTGTTGCAATTTCAACTTGCATTTGGTTGGATAAATAATTAATAAAGAGTGTTAAATAATGGAATGAAATAAACTTGGAAAAATATAGTTCTTTTCACTTGCACAAATCTATTTTTACATGATGAGTGAGATTTTGGAGGTTTTCACCTAATATTTTAAAGCTTTTACTATTAAGCAACAACTATTTTTACCATTTAATAGTTGTTGAAGCTTGTTTTCCAAAAACACAATAGTTGTTTATAGGCATGAGAAGACAAGGAGGTGACTGCGATGAGAGTTCAATGATAAAAGGGTGTAATGGAAACCCTTGTTAATTAATTCATAGTGGGGCAAGGGATTTACCATGCATCTCCCTTGACAAAGAAAACATGTGATTTCATTTAATTTTACTGTACTACAACTACCATGACCAAGGAGAATCATTAAACTTTCAAGTACAAAGATTTTCCTCTTCCATTTTGTAGCCAACTTAGTAGTAGTGATTATTTCTTCTATATACACTTCTGAAGACAAGAAGGTGACTGTGATTAAAGTTCAATGGGAACAAATCCTCCCTATGCTCCTATCTATCCATCTGGAGGAATTAATGGGAATGCATGGTACTATTTATGCAAATTATGCACTTGATAAAGCTGACTTGTTACTTTCTTTTGGGGTATAGTTTCATGATAGAGTAACTAGGAAATCATAGGCATTTGTGAGCAGTGCAAGCATTGTTCACATTGACGTAGATCCATAAAAAAAATTTAAAGAACAAGCAACCACATATCTCCATATGTGTAGATGTACAGCTTGCAGCATTGCAGGGCTTGTAACACCCCTTTGTTTTGGATATTTGGGTTGGCAATGTTTTCTTGGTAATGTTTGATTATGCTTATGATGTGACTGTGAACTTAGTGATTGTTTGATCATGAATTGTTTAGTGATACACATGTTATATCATGATGTGACGATTGTGTCTGAACATGCTTTGACTTTGGAACTTGATTCCTTGTGATCATGATTGATTAACGATGTGAAGTTATATGTTGATGTGATGTGATATTATTCTGATGTTATCCTTATGACATGATTTAGAGTAACTTAGAATATATTTGATTTAACGATCTTTATGCTATTGAGCATATCTCTAATATTAGATGCGTCAGTTAATGATATTGTATTGGTGAAAGGGATGGATTGTATCACTCGCTTGCGAGCGCCCTACAATTCTAAGATTCCTTCCTACAGGTTTGACTATGTGAATACCTTCAGCATCGTATAACTCTAAAGGATAATTTTAAACAATACTTACAACAATTCTTTTAAAATTAACATAATATACAAGTAATACATTAAGACAATACATGAATTTCCCATTTAATAGATTCATTAGCACATACATCCTCAGTACACCAGGAGTCAATACGAAGACTTAGATCCACCTAAATCTATTATAATATAGTAGAATAAAACCAAAGATATAATCCATAACAAGATAAAAATTAACAATTATAACACATACATGATAATCATTGAAAAGAAACCATCTGAGTACATAAATACAACATATGCATAATTAACTTAACACATTGAATAACAATCGCCACGGCCAATATCCACACCGAGTTAACATTACATTACAGTACAATGTTCTAGAGGTACAATGATACAATAGTGTTTCCAATTCAAATAGAAACTAGCCAACAATAAGATAACATGATACAATAGAATATAAGATATCACAATTCAGGTCCCAAGACAAACACAATCCTTTGAGTTGCCAGATCCGCACTTTCAATCCAGACACCTCTTCGACCTCAAATCGGGACCTGAAGGGTGCTTAGCATATCTCCCACTCCAACCATATGTGAGTCCTAAGACTCACCCTCAGTTAGGAGCTGACAAGAAGAGTCCTCAACCAAGAACATCCCAACACGGAATCACAAGACTCACAACATACAAAAGTATCATAAAACTCAAGAATTGCAACAACATCCAAGAGTCAACATAATAAATTAAAATCACAACTCCCATCATGTAAATCAAAGCAATGATCAATAAATAAGTAACCAAAGGATGATCATGAAACACTTCCAATCAAACTGAATTAATAAACATAATACAATCCCAAATTGCAATTAAACAATATAATAACATCATAACACAATACCATAAAAATACAAGATCGTAAATCAAATATAAATGAGATCATACAAAACCACAAAGTACACCAAATATGTATCAAGGAAAAAATCATTAATCAAGATAAATCCAAATATCAACAATCTATACCAACTCCCACAACCTACTTCCAGAGGAACACAATAAAGTAAAACACATGGGCAACTAGGGGAGGCTCATCGTGATAGCCTGTTGGCTGGCCCTCTCCGGGTCTCCAATCCATACTGGCCCCCATCCATGGATCTCCGTCTCCCAATTTGAGGCGCCTTGGTTAATGATAGGTGGCTCAAGTGAGCCGAAGTAACCCTCTCTCATGAGACGAGGCTTAATTTTACACCATCACTTTCCTAGCTCTATTAGTCTATATGGAAGTACCTAATGGAAGACAGAGGTATCCATTTTTTTATCTTGTTAAGGATGGCTACTACCCAACCCTCCTAAGTTACCATTAGGTTGTTTTCACTGATTACCAACTCACTGGCTCCCTCCTGCCTTCCTCATTTACCCAAGGAGGGAGCCACTCTCCCTAGAGACTCCAATAAATTACAAAAATCTTCAAGGGTTGTACCATCATGGAATATGAATAAAGAATCACAACATAAAGCATGTACAGGGTATTACTCCACCTTGTTAACAGTACCACTTCAGAATGTCTCCATGTCTGGCATAACTTCTTTAAAAATAATGAAATCCAAACACTATTAAGCATCAAGGCAGCACAGCAAGAGAGAAATATCAACTCGATAATCATCTCAAGTAAGCCTGAAGAATGACAACCCACAAATAAGGTAAAATAAAGCAATACGGTCCCAACACAAAAACTTAACATATGAACATCTCCTCAACCAAAAGGACTCAAGCGGGTGACCGAAATAAAAAGGATCCATCAAACTCATTCGTTGATCAAATGTGAACTCAATAAATAAAATCACCTAAGAAAACCAAACAACTCAAGAGATACATCGAAATAAATTCATCATAATAATCATTAAACATGGGGATACACTTAATGAACAACAATAAACAAACAAACACTTTCTATCCATCTGCAAGGACCAAAAATCTAATCACAACCTTATGACACAAAAGAGCTCCCTCCATAAACAAAGCTCAGATAAAATAAAATACATAATCAACTTGTTACAAATCAACCGGCTCAAACCATCAAATCAATCATGAAACAAGTAAGCATCCTTATAAAGAATTTACGAAAAAGGGAATAAGGAAATAGTCATCATTTAGAAAATCATTTATTTTACATAAACCCTACATTTATCCAATTATACACAAACAACTCTTACAACTATCAATTCTCTGCATTACCAAAATAAAATTACGCTAACCAAGAATTTTTCATATCTTCAATCCCTATCTACTTTATAAACTTATAAATATAAAGCAATCACACTAATATTCACGCCACACAATTACATGAATGAATATTTATACAAAACTATTCATTTCGCATAATAATTCCTAGGTCTCAAAAATAAATATAAAAGATTCCATTACCTATTTGCGAAGAATATCCATTAGCCAATCATAATCAAAGAATATGTTTATGACGTTATACTTTCTTCCTATTTAAATTAATTCTTCTAATTGACTTAATATTACTAATTTCATCATTTTCTATAACCATCATCCACCACATTAATCTTGATGTCATTTCTAATGTAATTGAATTCTCTAGAATATTGCAATATTTATAATTAATTTATTACGCAAATAATCTAATCACTAATTCTCATAACAAATAAAAAGGAAACACTAAATCTAATGACTAATTTATAGATAAGCATCTATACAAATATCCACATTTACAATATACATATATCTCTATTCTTGCATATAAACATACTGAATATAGAAGAATGATCCCATACAAGCAATTATACGCCTCTCAGAAATACATAAACATAAATACATAAACATGTATATATATACATGAATATAACTATATCTAATTACGTACAATTTCATTCATAATGATTGAGAAGAATGCAGTGAAAGAAGTTAGTTCAGGCTTATAGATGGGTTACCCATATGAGGAATTTATGTTAAATCATAAAACCCTTAACTATCCTAATATATTCAAGCGCGGCTGAGACAGGTCGGCCAAGGAATTAGAGGGATTATTTAAATCTATACACCCTACCATGATCAAGTGCGCCACAGTGATAGGTGAACAATGAAACCAGAGAGACTATTTAATTTCCTATACCTTTGCAAGTCTAAACATTGCAGCTGTGGTGGTTTGCCAATGGTTTCAGGGAGGCTATTTAATTCTGTACAACACCTCAACTCTAAACGCTGAAACTGTGATAGGTTGCCCAGTATAATAGAAAGTGAATAATGGAATTTGGAAATATCGCCATCTACTTGCATTATTATCAAATTTGACTCGACAGAAGGAAAGGAGAAAGGTGAGGTACAAATACGTGACTTAATAGAAGGAGAATTAAAGTTTTCAGGTGCTGCAATTGCGATAGATTGCCAGCAGAACCACGCAGGTTATTTAAAACTATAAACTCCCTATTATAATCAAGTGCTACAGCTGAGACGGGTTGACAAAAGATCAGAGAGATTATATAAATTTAGGTTACCAGACTTATGCGAAGGAGCTCAACTAAACACTGTATCCAATAACATCAATTTCTCTTAGCTTCGATTGAACGGAGGTAATTGGCAAAGGCTTGAAACATTGCGTAGACCAAGAGAATTAAATAATCTGCTCATCGGTCCTCAATTTCTTCACTTGAACAATCTACTTATTGACGGCATCAGAGAAGACACACGAACCAAGCTTCCATCAAGTTTGAGATGGTTACGGTTGCAAAAAATGTGAGAAGCCATTTTCCTTCAGCCTTGTGGATAACATTTGGGATTTGATAACTTCTAGAATAGTTATTAAATATTTAATCATTCGAGATTTTACTCCTTCCCATCAATCACAATTTCTATTTTGATGAATTCAATCTCAGTTATAAGCAGCTAATACTAAATGTAGTTTCCATTATGAACTCTTATTAACAAACTTACTTAATGAAAATTTTTGATAAGATGGAGCCAAATCTAACTATTGCTGGAGTAACAGAGGAAAGTGAGGAGGATAATAATGGCTTAAGAAACTTTAGAGAATGTAATTGATAGGAGAGACAAGACATTAGATCATGGAATACAATGGTTGCAGGAGACGCATCAAACGGATAAAGACACACTCTTCGACAATGTTAGAATCATTTTTCACAAAGGGAACTGATACAAGCTAAATTACTAATACATGCACAAGGAATTCTGAGATAAAATTTTAGGAGTCTTTAATATGCTTAAGAATTTCTAACTTAATGCACAACCATAAGAGAAGTATGATAATAGCTCATAACGATTAAAGTAAAGATTTGCCATTCATGAAATATTGATAATGCTAAACTAAAATCTTAAAATCTCTTACTTGTGTGAGCTACGCTTCCCTGTAGATTTCTTCTAGGATGCCATACTATGAGGCATTGAAAGCCAAATCACCTTAATCCAGAATGACCCTTCCTCCTTTCATCATCCCCCAAGAGCTACGATACTCCTATGCTTGCAATAGCTGAAGTTGAAGATGCTGCCAAAATTCCCCCCATATGATCTAGAAATCTTTGCTAATAATTCATTTCATGGTGTCTTTTTCACTCCCATCGGAGAACCGTTCGACTTCCATCACTTATTATGATTTCTTTGATGGTATCTTTTACACTCCCACTAGGAGACCATTGCACTTCCATCAGTTACGATTGTATGCCAGCCACTACCCATATTCATTAATTTATAATTGACTCTCAAATAGATAAATATTTAATAATTTAATTCTTTCTAATATCTTCTCATTTTTAAATTTATTAATCAAATTTAATCATTAAATAATAATTACCTTTCTTCATCTAATCCGATCATTTTAAATAACTAACTCCCAAAGATAATTAAATTAACGTTTATTATTAAATCAAATTCTTTATTTAATTCCAGTTAAAACAAGTAACCTTATACTTAATTTTTTTATTAAACAATTCCAAACATATTATTAGTTTTATCTCATAACCTTCAAATTAGATTAGATAATAAAATCACCACATCATCATGACATTACCAACAACTTACTTGACACTTCACAATGACAACCAAACAGGGCACTGAGGGTACCTACATCGAAGCACATGTTGCACCATCTTGATCAATGCTTAGATCTCAAATCGCAAGAAATTCTAAAGGCTATGTGTGCAAATGAATTAGAAGTGGTCCCTCAAGGCCTATTTAAGCCTAAAAGTTAGGGTTTTTCACCCTGTTTAGCCATCCAACTAGGGTTTTGGACCCCTGAGCCCGTTTTCGC
>VDFB02158769.1:0-31928 GCA_007258455.2 Sequoia sempervirens | reverse complement strand
TTGTCTATTTCGCAAATGATCTTCGAACATCTTGATGTGATCCTCTGCAGAACGATTCGGATCATGGACTTGGTACTTGGTGCAGAAATGCTCCGGATTCTTTGGCATGTCATGATAATCGGAAAACTCAAGAGGAGATGGATTGGTGACTAGCCAAGTAGCACCGTTAGGAGCGGGTTGGACTCCAGGTTGAGCCATTGCTTGATTTGGACACCTCCTCTGATATACGATAACTGGGGTTGTGGTAACCTGAACTGGTTGTTGAACAAACACTGGTGTAGTAACTTGAACGGTTTTAGGTTGAGCAAACCTTGAAACACTTGGTGGAGTTCGGAATAAACTTGTAATCTCTTCTCCGCTTTCTTCACTAGACTGAGCTTCTTCGTTTGACAACACTTCTTCACTTGGACGGCTCTCTTTCTTCTTCCTTGCTCGCGTAGGCAATTCTAACTCCACAAAGTCTTTGGATGAGCTTGGCGTGGACCTCAGAATTCTCTTCAACTTATCAGGTGAGAATGAGCTAATGCGATCCAGGATGTAGTTGATCACTGTCGGCGAGGAAGAGGAGCGAGTGGTAGTCTCTGATCGAGCAAATTCCTCTCAATTGCAACTTGGATTTCAATGGCTTTTTCTTCTTCTTCCTCCATCACGAAGCAAGTTCTCATGTACTGGGCGTAGCTCTCCTTTGTTTTCCAAGCAAGATTGTTCAACCCTGAAAGAATGTCCTCCTGGTCGTCGTTGAATCCCAAGTTAGGCTGCAACACTGGGAATATTTCTCTATGCGGTAGCACCATCTTTACTCATGATAATTTCTTTCTCCAATGAAGTTCTTTTCAATGAAATCCCTTCTTATTTGAAAATGACTGCTTCACTACGAAGAATCCTTGAAGCCCTCCTTCTAGCGCCAGTTCTGTTGATGTGCTAGGAGGAGAGGCAAGCATAAAATGAATGACAACCCGAACAATGTGTTCTTTCCTCGTTCAGCCCTCCTTCTAGCGCCAATTCTGTTGACGTGCTAGGAGGAGAGGCAAGCATAAAATGAATGATAACCGAAACGTGTTCTTTCCTCGTTCAGCCCTCCTTCTAGCGCCAGTTCTGTTGACGTGCTAGGAGGAGAGGCAAGCATAAAATGAATGATAACCGAAGCAACGTGTTCTTTCCTCGTTCAGCCCTCCTTCTAGCGCCAGTTCTGTTGACGTGCTAGGAGGAGAGGCAAGCATAAAATGAATGATAACCGAAGCAACGTGTTCTTTCCTCGTTCAGCCCTCCTTCTAGCGCCAGTTCTGTTGACGTGCTAGGAGGAGAGGCACGCATAAAATGAATGATAACCGAAGCAACGTATTCTTTCCTCGCTCAGCCCTCCTTCTAGCCGCCAGCCTGCTGATCGCATAGGAGTGAGAGCGCATGCACGAATGATAACCGTGTTAACGGTTCTTCCTCGCTCAGCCTCCTTTCTAGCCAGCTTCGTTGACGCGGTTTTGAGACCGCATCAACACAGATCAAAGTCGGGCCCAACGGACGCTTATTCTTCTTGATCGTGCTTATTCCATCACTAAGATTTCGCCGTGAAGTTCGTATGCTCAACTCCAAGGTTCCTTTAGTGCTTAATAGGCTCACGGCTTGATGTGATATTGCTGGCGTATGTCAAGGGGACTTACGTAGTTGTTCAGACTTCTCGCAGTTAGCAGTTGATATGTAATTTGAAGGGGATTCTTACGTGTATGATTTGGCAGTGTGTATCTTTTTCTAAAACTAACAAGAAGTATGCGGAAAGTAAAAGGGAAAAGGCCTAAGAAATTTGTACTCTATTCTAAATGCAAGGTATGTGGGGCTTCGTCTCAATAGACTTCAACCAGATTTCACCTAGCCTCCGTCGGACAGCCTCAGCAAAATCGGTGCAATCTTCAAAGGGGATAGCGAAAGGTATTCAAGTTATAGTTTAACATACTTACACCATCAGAACAACGCATATAAGTATATAAGCCATAACCGAAGTCAAGCACAAGATAATGTCCAGTTGACCACGCAAGGCAGACTTATCATCAACAAGCCGCTAGTGGTATGGAATAAAATGAAGCTATCTCAATGAAACACCACACACCAAAGTAAGCTACTTGCATGAATTTAATCTACTTAGATACGAAAGGAAGAAGAAACCTTGCTAGCATTTCATGACAAGACAAATTCCATCATCAATGAAAAGATCTATTATCACAAAATGTGTTACACAACAGTCTCTTCAAAAGTTTTCAAAGGGAAAACTTTCTCTCTTCTCCAAATTATGCAAAATGCTCTACAATCTAGCTCTAACTCTATCTCAATTCTAGCTCTGATCTAATCTCTGATCTCTAATTTCTAATTCTAATGCCTTACAAATGAGGGGGACTCCCCCTTTTATAGCTAGCCAAGTCCCAAAGGATGGCTAGGGTTACAATCAATAGAGTGGCCAGAATCGTGCCACCTCAGCCCTAACCCTAAAAACTGCCAGAATAGGGAGTGGTACATTAAATGAATCAAAGATTCCCACTCACTCCCAAAATAGCAAATGTAATAAATGCTCCATACTCAGTCTTCTAGAAGATCCTCGTCCAGTAGTGTGTTCCCATTAGCCTTCTCTTTGACTGCCAACTCAACAAATCTGCTAAGTACGGCCTCAACCTCCTCAACTGAAATAGATGGAACACAATCTAACTGAAACTCTAACACTGTAACTGAGTGCTCGTGCCTCGTACAAGATTTTCTCCAAGCAACCAATGAGTCCTGCGTGTTCTGGATCAAAGTGGAGAATGTAGCAGTATTTTCAAAGTCATCTTGTACGAAGGTCTTAACATCTGCGAAGAAGGGAACCAACAAACCCCTCAAATTATCAAAACTTATTTCTTCAGGATTCAGCCGCCTAGCAAATATGGCCTCGAAGGTATTCTGAACTCCATCTATGATATTGGCCATAGCCTTGTGAATCCTGGCTGAATCCTCCTGTGCTGCATCGAAGAAGCCACGCCCCGTGATAGCCGAAGAATACCACCGAGAGAAATCATATCGGTCATTTGCTTGAATGACACCTCCATCAATCAGCAACTGTAGTGGCACATGCCTCAACGCCTCAAGACGCTGGATCACCTTACTCTGATAGATAGAGGCATCGCCCCAAGCATGATCCACCGCATCCATCCGTGTCAAAATAGTCGAGGCCTGCTGAAAGGCAAAGGCAAGGTCCTCCATAAATTTCCTCGCCTCAAGATTTAACTCCTCAGACCCATTTATCTCCGCCTGCGCTATCCTCCCAACTCTGATTAAGCCGCTGATCACTTCTAGGAATATCTCGGCTGAGGCTCTATCACCGGCAGACCGCCTCGAATCTAGACAATCAAGGAAATTATCCAATCAATTTATGTTCTCGTTTCAACTTCTTATATTTCCCTTCTTTCTTGAATAGTCTATCTTTGAGGGCAAGGAAGGAGTTATCACACTCCTCAACGATCTGTGCACCAGTAGGGCGTCCCAAGTCAAGAGTGGTAACCACATAGTTTTCAGGAGCTGCTTCACTTCGGTCACACTCGACTCGTGGGACTGCTACGTGAAGAGTACGAGAGCCATCCTCATCAGTGGAGATCTTCGAAAATTTTCTTGCCTTCTTCTTCGGTGGAGGGGCACTGATCCGGTTCAAGAACTCTTCCATCTCAACTGCTGGATCAATCTCCTCACTCGGGCTTCTTCTCATTCTATCCTTTAGCCAATCGGGCACCTCATATAATATATCAAAGGGCCGCTGCTCCTGTGCCTCGACTTCTCTAACCTGTTCCACTTCTTCCTCATTCTGGCGAGGCTCATCGTCCTCAAGTGGCTGAGTGTCACCTGACACTATATCATCATCGTCGCCATCATTCATGGCCGCTGAAATTGAGGGTCAAGAATAGTCCCTCATCATCCCGCCGATCTCGCCATCAACCTAACAGTACATTGGCACTCGCCAATCGACTCTCCGCGGAGGTCAATATCATCCTCGTATCATCAAATTGATCAATCGTGAACCTCCATCAGCAAAATAAAGACACCTCCTGTGATGCTTGGAGAACGGTTCCAAAGGTACCGCCATCGCGGGATCGTGGAGGCTCGCTGAATTAATTTCTTTTCTTTCTCCGGACTCGGGTCCCTTGGTGATTCTGCTTTCTTTCCTTCCGTGGGTGGGCGCCCGCATCTCCCCATCAAGTTAGAAGTCAAAGCAATTGACCTACTCTTTCAATCTCGCCACTCTACTTATCGACCCATGCCCTGGTGAATGTCATAACCGTGATAGAGAGAGTATCAAGGTCGGCAACCTCGGGCTCTGACCAATCAACAGGCGGAAGTGGAGTGTCCCGAACGGCTGCATAGTCTGGATGAACAACATCCATGTCCTCATTAACCTGGTCCGGAACCGGAACTACCTCACCCTCCCTGATCAGAGTAATCGGCAATCTAGAGAACATCCTCTTTCTCACTTCAATCTCATCAACTGCATCAGCCCAATAATCCTCAATGGTGGCCTTATGTTTGAATTCCTCTGACAACACCCAGTTGATGTTATGGTGCGGGTCATAGTGTTGTCTACTTGTGTGATATGAGAAATGATAGAATTGAAGCTCACTTTCAGCTTCTCTACATGCCTGTATAGAAGGACAAACCTCATCCGAGTTGCCCATCACAACTGGAATCTCTATCCCTCCTTTCTTCTTCTTCTTCTGGATTTTGTCAAAAGCTAGCAACTGTCTAGCTATCTCTAGCATGATTATTTTGTCTGTTGGGTACTTAGGCAGCCTATAAGGGTATGAAGAAAATCCTTGCAGCCTAATGTATGAAAATCTTGGAAACTGAATAAACCAGCACCCATACCTTTCAATTAGCTCCTGGGCATTTCTAGAGATTCTGCACTGTAACCTCTCCTGAAGCAGCCTCGTGATGTACATGGTGAATGAATCATTGACACGTTTGTAATGGGTTGTGCTCGACAGGTGCAACTGCGTACACGCCTCATGAATTTTGAATTGGTGAGAGCCACAACCGATGGGTTCCTTGTAAGAAATCCCTCTGTACCTAGTCATTCGTGCCAACATATAAATCAGATAGGAACTCATGTAAAACGTTTTCGTCCTCCGCAAGCTCAGGAGCTGTTCATGTATATTGTCACTAATCATCTCAGCCCAATTGACATAATCCTTGCCCTCCAACACCAGGTTGATGTAATAAAACATCCATGGCTCAAAAATGTAAGACTGTGGGCATCCACCAACCCTGCTCAGCAACATGATGAGATCACAATATTCCTGCTTCAGGTCCTCTGCTATGATCTGTTTCGGAAACTTCGTACGAGACGGCTTCGGAGTGCTCATCCAGTGAGTGTTAATTGTATCCATGCATCATTCAAAAGCGGAAGCATACATACGCTCCGCTCGCTCCCTGGACTTGTAGATCATGTTTCTATGCACCGGGATCCCAAAAGCTTCACCAATGGCTGCCGGAGTGAGATTGGCAAGTACTTGGCCATCGGGTGTCGTGATCGACCGGTGTTCTTTCTCGTAGCAGTTGGCGCACTCCATAACCAACTCCGAACACTGAATAGCTGGTGGAAAACCAGCAGCTGCATACAACCCACTTCGGACGATGTTGTGCGAAGTGACCGAAGCCCGATGACTTCCAATTCCAAATAGCCTGTTCTTGAATGTTTCCAGGTTGACAGAGCCCAAGTTCGTGTCCGTCAACTTGCTCAACTTTGAAATGAACTTTGACTCCGGCATGAACGTTTTGCTCAGCTTCTTGATCGTAGCTTGTCTTGAGGCACCATTGTCCTTTCCGGTTGTCCTCGCTTCAGCCATCTGCAACATAACAGACATTTCATCAGCAATCAGATTTAATAAAATAAGACATGATATAGGGGCTGCAGTTGTATTCTAGAAGCTGCAATATCTTTCGTGTTTGCAAACCTCAGCTCCTTCTTCTTGAATAAATTCGAATTCCAACACTTAGAACAGATTTCTAAGTGAACCTTGATGACCAGCAATCAGCAATTTTAACTACTTCGTATCAGCAATCAGCAATCTTGCAAGTTAGCAAATTCGCACTTCAAAGTTCTCAATGTTTCAACTCAATACAAGGCGTCCTTTTCAAATGGCAATTTTGACCGAACTTAAATCAAATCAGACTTCAAGCTTCAACACTAGCAAGGTCGTACTTCCCAAGCCCTTAGCAATGGCGTACCTTTTAAGCTTCTATAATTCAAGCAAATCAGATTTCAGTGACAAAGCCGTACCTTTTCAAGCAAGTTCAAGTTGCAGCAAACACCTCCTTAGTTAGCAATGGCGTACCTTCCTCAAGCCTTAAGACGTCTTCTCCAACAAGTTCAACCTCAGCAAAATTCAAACCTCTCCAAGCTCACTTTGCCTTAGCAAATTCGCCTTTTCCAGTTGTGAAAGTGAGTGAAAAGCTTCTCCATTTTATAGCTAGAATTCAAATTCTAGAAGACGTTATTTTTAGCCAGTGCCATTAAACTCCACTACTCCACTTCAAGAATTCGAATTTTCCCTCTCTGATGTTTCTGACACTTGTCTCCAGTCGTCGGGAATATTATTCTTCTAGAAACTTGACTTTGACTGGCGTTCTGGATTTTACTTTCGAAAATTTAGTTTAATTCATCTTCTTTTAACTCACCAGCCGGAGTTCGGTTACTTGAATTCGAATTTTAAACTTCATCATCTGCTCTGGAAATTTCATCCTCGAAGAATTTAATCACAATTATCTAGGCAATTCCCTTCGTCTTCATCGTTTGAAGAAAATTCACTTGAAAACTCATTTTATTCATTTTTGCCTTAGAAAATTTAAAATTCTCCCTTAGGAAAATTCATCATTCTAGCACTGATTAAATTCCTCACTGAAAAAGTGTTGGCGAAGCTTGAAAGATTTAGAAATTCATTCATCATCACGAACGTCCAGTACCCAGAAGCAAATTTTCTTCAGAACGCCTCGAATTCATGGGTACCCAACGAACGGGTTCATTTAATTTTTTAAATTTTGAACCTTAGGAAAATATCATTTTCATCATTTAAACTCGTTCTTCGCCCGTGATCACTCTGCGTTGCTCTTAGAAAAAATTCATTTCATTTGCCAGTGGAGAGAAATTTCTATCAACTTCATTTGAAAAATTTCATAGTCCCGGCACGCCTTGTACATTTTATCTCACTCCACACTTGGAAAATATTTATTCAAAGTCCAACGCCTTAGAGAATTTTCAACACTTAGCAAATATTTTATTTTCTCCTGAGGCGCCTAGCATACTTCAAAACATTTCAACGCCTATATGATTTTTTTTTTAAAAATCACCATATAACTCCCTAGGCGCACACTTTATTTCAACTCTCAACACCTTGAAATATTTTCCACGCCTTATAACTCCCTTGCTCTAGGCGCACACTTCACACTTAACACTTCCAACGCCTTAGGAAAAAAAAAAAATCTCCAACACCTATAACCTTAGGCGCATATCACACCTTGAGAGGAAATTCCAACGCCTAGTAAATATTTTCTAACACCTTATAACTCCCCCACATTTGGCGCATACTTCACACTTAACTCCCCTTGGGCGCATTTTAAGTGTGGAGGAGGATAACGTACAAGCCTTCACCATGCTAGGTAACACTTTTCACCTTATTTACCCCTTGTATTTACCATTTACCCTTCAAACATGGGCGCATTTCCTTGTAGGAGGAGGACGAACTTGCTTATACCTTCAGGTGACTTTTCAACTTCCGTTTTTTTTGTCCTGACTTGCATGATTTGGGCGCATTTTGATGAGAGAGAAGGATGGGCGCATTTTGCATGTAATGAAGGATAGAAACTTTGACTTTGTGTTGACCCCTTGCAACCTTGGGCGCATTTCACCCCTGCTGGTGGATGAACTCTCCAACATCCTTGGGTGACTCTTCACCTTCCACGTTTTGTCTTGACATGGCCCAGTTTGGGCGCATTTTCATGCTTGTGAAGGATGGGCGCATTTTGACCCCTGAGGCGGATTTCTCATGCCTTAGAAATTTTTTCAACCTTTTCCTCTTTCATCTTGGGCGCATTTGGACCCCTGAGGCGGATTTCTCATACTTAGAATTTTTTTTTCTCAACTTTTCCCTCTTTCACCTTGGGCGCATTTGGACCCCTGAACAGGATGAAATCTTGTTGACTTTCTTTTGACTTTTTCTACCTTGGGCGCATTTTGCCCTGTGTGAAGGATGAACTTTCATCTTGAAAAATTTTCTACGCCTCTTCATCAGTCTGGGCGCATTTTGATATGCCTGCTGGACGAGACTCCAGACTTAGACAAATTTTCATCATCCTTGCCATCTTACGTGCCCTGCTATTTATAGTAAGTCCTCCGTATTTGCGCCTCTGAAGCTCGGATCAACTTGAAATTTCAAACATAGTTTCTTCACAACTTTATCAATCTGTCGGCACTGCAACTTTTAGTCATCCTGCTATTTATAGCCTGTTTCTGAAGGTGGCTTACTATAAATAGTAAGCTTCTGATTCTGATAGCTCCCAAGCTCCGATCGAGTTGAAATTCGAATGAGGCGATCCTCACCACGTGACCTTACTGCTGACACTGCTGCATGCACCTGATTTACTATTTTTAGCACGTTTCCAATTTGACTTACTATAAATAGTAAGTGCTCCGCTTAGACTTGAAATTTCACCCCAGATAGCCCAAGGACGCCGATCGCGATGGTTTACATCGGGTTTTCGAAGATTTTGACTTTGATGCCTATTTTAGGCCCCGAAGCCGGAAACCCTAATTTGCATTGCATGCGTATCAAAAAATCTCCGTTTGCTCCCGTTTTTGCGGCGCTGTGATCAGCTCGTGAATCTGGACTGCTGGGTGGCGGCTGCCGGGGCATACCTGCTAAAAATAGCAAGTTCCTTACTGAGTGGGAATCCTTGTTTGCATGTCACACCATCGCGAAGCTCTCGAAAAACCCATCAGGAATCACTTGACATGCAAAGAAAAGCTCGAAGATGCAAACTCCTAAAAATAGCCTCTAAGGTCAACTTCCGGGAAGTAGTCGCTCTGCCTTGTGCATGTTATATCAATGGCGGTCTCAAAAACCTGTATGAATATCCGTGACATGCAAAGAAATCTCTCTCGATTCCGGGATTCCCAAATTCTGCCGGAAGCCTAATCAGCAAAAAATAGTAAGCTGTCCACTCTGCCTCAAATTTGGCATGCAAGCACCGATGTAATTTTTGAATGCCGTAGTGGCGACCGGAATCGAAAATGCCGACAGATTGCCCTGAATTGCAGACTACTAAAAAATAGTAGCAACTTCTGACCGATGAAGCTATCGAAGCCCGGCCGGATGCCCTCATGGATAACAACGTTAAGTTCAATTTTCAATTTACTGGCCGTACTTGACTTTGACTTGACCAAAAATGATGAAACCCTAATTTTAGAATTGGCCAATATCTTCACGTTTAAGCTCAATGACGACACAACCCCCCGAAAGACGGACACCAGAAAAGAGACAGAGCGAGAGAGCGAGGAAAAACCCAAGCCAAAAGACCGGAACGGAGCAAAAATAAGGGGGTCCCCATCTGAATGGGGCGATGTGTGAAAAGGTCACAACAGGTTGATTCTCAATGCTTGCAATGGATCTGTTTCTCGTCAAATTATAATGATGAGTATATGGCTGCATTACTCATTCAACCCACTGTCATACACTGTTTTTCACAAAACCCCTTCAGGATGGTAGGATTCACTGATACCACTGTAATATGTTGCCCTGTTTGCCTTGGATTTTTTATTTTTTATTTTTTGTGTTTTTGTAATGTTTTGATAATTTGCAAAGGGAAATAAAGTGCAGAAACTATAAAAACTTGCAGCAAATACAAAACTCAGAAAATTCATAGTTTCCAAAGCTACAATGAGCAAAAAAATCCGAATTTGTATTACAATCAAAATATTGATCTTTTCTCGATTACAACAATCCAATTCATAAAATACCATTACATATCTAATTCCAACATACCCAAAAAACGTTGGCAACTTCGTCAAGGGGCTGTAGTTGAAAACAACAAACTGGAACCCTCAAATTGGGACGCCACAACCAAGAAATAGCTAGAAAACACTTTAGAAGTATACTGTTCACTAATTGAGAGTTGGACGCCACCAAATGGAGGTAGAAAGAGCACCAAACCCTAGGATTTCTCTCGAGTTCCCACGTCCAAGCTAGGAATGGTACGGCCCAAGAAAAAGCTGGAAATGCAAATTAAAGTCTGCCAATCTACCTCAAATCCCAACGCCTAAACCTTCTTCACCCAGCCATTGCTCCGTCTACCATATAAGTCGCCAAATAATGTCTGCAAATGCAATGAAAAGGTCGTATGGCTTGTTCTAGAAAGGGTCAATCAGCAAGAAGATTTTATGATTTCCAAATAACTTCACAACTCTACTGCTCAATATTCAAACACAAACTCCAAAGATTCAAAACTGAAAGTCTTCAAAACTTCACAATAAAGCCCAACAATGATTCTTGAATGGCAATCACCATCAATCCCCAAGATTAGATCTCTCACCAATGTCAGAGATGTCACCTACGAGGGATTTCATTCCCATGAACCCTATTGAAGAAAGCTCTTCCAGCAATAGAAGTGTTCTCATATCAAAGTCAACATGAATGAATGAATATCAAATAGTGCCCTTTTATAACATGCCAAAACCCCACGTCCCCCTTTGGCATTTCACTTTTAAAATATTTAAACATTATTTTTAACTCCTCAATGTGGCGCCCAAACATAAAAAGGTCCACACCTTTTAAATTTAAAAATTCCACTTTATAAATTTCCTTATGTCTCCCATAGTCCCTTTAATAAAGCAACTTTATAAAATAATATAAGTTAAATATTTAATTTAACATTAATAACTTTATGTTATTTAAAATAATTGCATCAGACCAATTAATCATTAAAATATCGATATCAACTGCTCCCACTAACACTACTAAAAAATAGTGTGGAAGAAATCACCAAAAACACTCCAGAAAAGGGCAATACACATCTCCCTACCACACCATGTAAAAACAGTCACCAAAGTTCCCTAACCAAACCCCGTTAGCCTACGGGAACGACTAAATAGGCTAGGAAGGGGACATTACATTGGCTCTAGTGATAGTTGGGAAGATTTAGGCACAAAGTTGTCCTATTCCCCTATGAATAAGTTATGATATGGAAGCATGAATTTTATTTTCCATGAACCGTCTAGAACTCAAACATGGGACCTTCTCATGACTATTCTTGGTAGAGATGCTCTACCACTAGAACTACCATCTCCTTTTCTATTAAAGACGTGGATTTGTATTCTTCCAACATCCCCTTGACGGCCACACTTATAAACTATGTTTTAGTCTAGCTCTAATATGATGTTGTTTTTCGTAGAGTAAATGTAATGTCCTCTTCTCAAACCTAATTTGTTTAGTGACCATTAGCCTATTTCCAAAGTTCCTGTAGGCTAAGTGGTAAGGCAAGGGGGCCCCAAGATCCTTGGAGGATGTAGTGGCAACAGTTCTTGGTTTCTTGTGTTGGCTTTGAGCCCAGGAGATGATTCTAACTTGAATGACACTCTCTGCAGTATGACCAAACGATCTAGGTGATCTCCAAACTTAAAGAGCACGTTTATTTTTAGAAAGTCTCCAAAATGGCCTCATTCATTCATCCAGTGCCTCCATACTGTTGGAAATATTGTCATTGATGTCAAGTTGAGAAGGTAGAAGGTTCATATCATCATTGATGTCAAAGATGCATACACATGTCATAAATAAGACGAAGAAGAAAGACGTAAACAAGAAGGTATCACTTTTCAGAAACACTCAATAAAGAATGTATGAGCAGCTTTGTATAGATTTAAAGAAAGCAACATCATAGTAAGGTGAAGTTGCAGATTTTATACTGGATCAGATTCACAGTGATAATTCACAGATTGAAGCAACATCAGTGATTAACATTTAAAAAGCTGCAATCATAATTTACAAAGAAACATGTTTCATAAGGCAGCGCTGAGTATGAATAAAACAAAAGTAAAAAGCAAACAGAACAAAACAAATCAGAAAAACACAAAGTTCACAAAAAGACAAATTAGGGTGTGACGTGGCACTAGTTTGGAGGCTAGCTGAATGATTCTCACATCTCAGCAAAAAGCAACGATTGCAAAAGAAATAATAAAAAGTAAGATGAAGCACATAAAGACAAAAAGGCACATAAGACAAAATTGCAAATAAGACAAATTTGTCTTATTCATTACTTAAGGAAAAGGTGCGATTTATGTTTATAACTTCAGATTTACCCAAACAAAGTTAATGATTACATGGAGAGGTGCATAGATAAAATGCTGCGATCCTTCAATAACAAAGACACGTGTTAATGAAGAAACACATCTAATCCAAATGGTGCGATTTTTACTTCATATATGATGTGGTTCGATTCATTCAGATGTGTGTATGTGTGAAATAAAGATTATATCATAAAACACATGCTGGGTGTAAATTGTATATCATCCGAAGAATAGAGAGATCTGTGTTATGGATTTTATTGAATATCATTTATGATAGAGAAAGGATATGATCTGAATCGGAGTTGAATGAAATAAATATCATTTGCAGTGAGTTGTGTGCAATGGAATAAAAGTTCATATCATCTAGATTGCATGGTGAAAAATATATATTATCTGAAGAATATAGAGTGCTGTGTGGAATAACCGATCTATCATAAAAACACGAATGTGTGCTGTGTGTGAAAATTGAATATCAACTAGAGTGTGGACGTGAGTGTAAAAGAAGATACGTATGTGTAAGTGGGCATAAAAAGCAGATTCTTTGAGGTGCTGTGTTGTGTGAGTGTATAAAATGCATATCATCTGAAGCTGTGAGTATGGTGTGTGAATAAAGTGTTATATTATTAAAACACAAGCATGTGTTGGAGTTTGTGAAAAAGAAAGTAAAATCTGAGTTGAAAAGAGAATGAATGTATGTGTTGTGGAAACAGAAGTTGGTGTAGAGTAAAAACAAAGGAGTGTATAATAAATACACAGCAGATTGAAGGATTGAAAACCAGCAGAGTGCAGAGATATATATTTCTGTGTGAGCTTTAAAGAGGTGTCCTACATCACAAGGTAGAGTCAAATTGAGATAAAGTATAGAATTGTGAGAGTCATGTTGCAGATCTAAATGAATGACATTGTGATCAATGAACTATTCATGAGAATTGTGTGAAGAAAATAAGGCAAATTACAAAGAGGAATATGTGCAGATTAGGGAGTATCTTGAAGACTAAATAATGAGAAGATTGTGAATGGTTATGATCAGTTTTCTAAAAGGAGATTGTGCATAGTTTGGATCAAAGTTGTGAAGAATATATGCAGATCTTATAAAGCAGATTGAAGTGGAATAAGTGCAGTTTTTGGATACAGTAATAAGTATTAAAGGCAAACATATACATCAGATTTGTAAGAAGGTTGTTTGAGCAGAATTGTCCATCATCTGTTGAGGAAGCAACAATTGAAGGTGGAATGTTATCATTCAAATTATAATCTTTGCTAGGTTGGTGCTTGGCAAGTAGGGGTTGGTACTCCTTGTAGGTTGGTGCCTACTAAATCAGCTTTAGGGGTGATTGCTCCTTGTAGGTTGGTGCCTACTAAATCAGAAATAAGGGTCGGTGCTCTTTGTAGGTTGGTGCCTACTAAACAACATAATTGATTCAAGTAGGTTGGTGCCTACATTCTTTGTAAAAGCATATATAATTCATAAAGTACATTATTTGTACCGTGGTTTTATCCCACAAGGGTTTCCACGTAAAATCTTGGTGTCAACTTATTCATATTGTGATACTCTTGCATAGTTGATTTGCGTTAGAGTTTGAAGTTGATAAGAAGTTTAAGAGGGTAAAAGTTTGTTGATATACTGATTCACCCCCCCCCCCCTCTCAGTATATCTTTGTGCTCTTCACATACCTCATTGATACAGTCAGAATTGGATTCTGAGTTGATTCAGGATTTTTCATCGTAAGTGCTACAAAAGGACGCAAGGGGTAGCTCATTGGGGGAGATTGAGTTGTGACAACGAAGTGATGTTGTAATGTCCCCTTCTCAGCAGTAGTTCCATCTGATGACCATCAGCCTATTTCAAAGGCCCATAGACTAGTCAGAAGTGAAAATTAGGGTTTCCTACTTTCTAGGAGGTTTCTTCTAAGCTTTCAGGGGATTGCATGCAAGAGTTTTGCAATAGGATTTTTGGGTCTTTCTGGGTTTTCAACAGGCTTTAGAATGGTATAACATGCATTTTCATCAGATGACATTTTCGGACATACTATTTTTAGTAAGTTACAATGGTTGCCCGATTTGTGCCCTAATGGAGTTTGGAGTCGCTTACTATTTTTAGCAATATGCTAATTTTGGCAATGCAACTTTAGTAGCAATTCAGTACTAAGTATCTATTTCTGGCAAGGCCGTTTATGCAGTGCGTCTGCAACATTCTTGGAGTCTGTTTTGGAAGGTGGCGACTTAAGTTATGTTTTAATATTGCCTTTTCGGACCCCAACGCCTAGACTCATGACTTCAAGTTGTTTTTAAGTTGGGTTTCTCTTTTGGACACCACATTCAGAAATATATTTGCTTTTGCTAAAGTTTAAATTGCTAAGTCATTTTGGGCACCCAAAGTCAAGTTGGTCAAATGCAAGTTAAATTGAATATTTTAATCTCCTTGGGCATCCCTTTTGGAGGGAAAAGGTGATTCAAATTACTGGGTTGGAAAAGTTATAAATACAAGGCCTTGCTTCTTCATTTGGCATCCATTGCTTACGATAACGAAGTGCTGCTGAAATTGTTTCAAAACTCTTGCTTTGGGGTTTGCATACCTCCTAGCCTTCATCAATTTCCAATATGAGAGATTTCTCTTAGCTGATCAGAGACTGCTTCTTCACTCTAAGGTTGCAGATAGAGCTTCATTGGAGATCACTTTTTTCGGCGTTTTCTAATTTTGGTGTGGTAGTGAGTTTGCTTTCAATTTATGCTCATTTTCATGTGTTTTCTTCAGTATTCATGTTGTTGGTTTAGAGTATGGCTGTAGCACGTTTTGGCTGACATCTTTCTGAGGAGTGGAGTGATTTTTGTGGGTACTGGCTCATTAGATTCCTATCACTTGGGTGCCCCTATGCTCCTGTTTTGGTGATTTTAGGTGTGCTTGATTTTTGCTTGAGGTCGCCCTTCTCAGGAAGGCCATACCATTTGCAGCTTGTGCTTTGGGATGCGTTCCAAAATGATAAGTGTTGTTTGGGTTGTCTTGGCTATTGGAGATTGGACGCCTAGCATCTAGGCATCTTCTACTTTCAGTTTGGAGTCATTCGAAGAAGATTTGAGGGAGATACGAGCATTTGGTGTTTCTAGGGCTTGTTGGTTTAAAAATCAAAACGCTGCAATTTTGTATCAGACCTAGTTTTTCCTTCATTTTGTCATATTTTCTTGATGTTTATCTTTGTATTTGCCTTGGTGAATATTGTCTATCACTTGGGCTTTCAAGTTGATAAGAAAATCTCAGTTTCATTGTACAAGAACTTAATATTGTAACGTTGATTCAATAGTACTGATCAGCTATTTCATTTTTGTTCTTTACTTTCATCGAGGTTGGCTTGCCGCCTTGTTTCCTTTGTTACCCACTGAAAAGTGGAAGAGGTTGGCTTGCCACCTAAGCGTTTCGTTTCCATTTACTTTTCCTTGTAGCCTACTAGAAGAAGCTGGCTTGCCGCCTAAGTACTTTCATTTTCTATATTGGTTGGCTTGCCACCTATATCATTATATTTCCAGCTTTTTCAGTTATAGCTAACAAATCCTGTTACACCGTATGCTCTCACCTTGCCCACTTTGGGATCTAGGTGATCAGAAAGTGAAGGGTTGCATTCCTGATTGCTTATCTTTCATTAAGCTAACATTAACAGGTGAAATTCTTGTGTTAAAAATTAAAAAAAAACTAAGGGGGGTATTTCATTTGTTGGTTTGAGTTTGGATCCTTCAAGGCTTTGAGGACGAAAATCCTCAAAGTTGGTTCTAGTTTCGTAGTTGAAAGACACTCCCTAGCTAGACTGGTGTGGCTTCATTTCATGAATCACCATTGGAGCTCATGGTGAAGTTTTCTTTCATGGTTTATTAGTATGAGGTTTTTTGAGGAGATTTGTTTGCTATTATGTTTTCTACTGATCCAGTGATATGCAAATTCATTTGTGAAGTTTTCAGAGAGTTTTCCATTGCTATGGCATACTATTCCTAGGGCCTAGTTGTACCACCTTTGTGTCAATGCTAGTTGAAGCTTAAGAAAACTCTTTCTAGGTATTTGACCAATGATTTTCATTGCTTGGGCGATGAGGTTGTGACTGATTGCAGGTCCTATTGTGGAGTTTCTGATATTTGGGAGTTGATCACCCCTCCTAGGAGGTCGTACATTCCTTGAAAGGGTGTGTGTGAATTCTTGAGGGGAACCACCCCACATAACCTGTCTTTTGGGCTCTTGAGGTGTCACCAAGACCTTTATAGGCCTTTGAAAACAGTTCTAGAGTGATCTTTAGTGTTTTGGGGTGCTCTTTGGCTAGCGTGTTGTGTGTATACCTATTGTTTCATATCAGACCTGATTCAGTTACCTTGCAGACCTATTTCAGACTCCTAGGTGTCGTAATTGAGGTATACTTGTTCATCCTTAGCAAGAGCTAACTTATTCATATTGTTGGGTATCATTGTGGCAGATTGAATCAAGTTCATACCATCATTTTCATTGTAGCATCAGTCTTATGTTGTCCTAAGACTGAATTATAATGATGTAATGTCCCCTTCAATGCAGTTGGTCATTAGCCTATCCTGGAGGCCCGTAGGCTAGTTGGAAGCAGAAATTAGGGTTCCCTATTTTATAGGAGGATACTTTGGTAGTTTTGGAGGTTTGTATGTTGGAGTTTTGCAGTTTGGATTATGGATTCCTTATGGGTTTTCAGAGAGCTTCGTATTGGTGTGACATGCAACTAAAACAGAGGACTTTTCCTGACTTACTATTTTTAGTAAGTTGTGATGGCTGCTCAAAATGTGGTTAAAATGCATTTAGAAACACTTACTATTTTTAGCAGTATGCTATTTTTAGTAAGTGCTATTTTTAGTAGTGCTATTTTTAGTAGGGTTTCATCAAGGCCAGTTCAGAGGCTATTTCAGGCAGGTCAATTTATTGAGTTTGGTCTCCAGCATTTGTGATGCTTATTTTGGCAAGTTTAATATTTCGTGAGATATTATTTTAAGTGAAATATTTGGACGACTTTTGGAGAAATATTTAAGATAAATTATAATGTATTTCATCTATCTACTTGGACACCTAGCTTGGAAAAAATATTTGAGTATAAGGTATATTTTACTTAATCACCTTGGGTGCCTGTGTTATGAAATATTTGCATTTTGATAAGTATTATTCCTCTTATGTTTGGACGCCTAAAGTCAAGAAGTCAAAGGTTCAAATTCAAATGCAAATTGAAGTGAAATGAGAATCTCATTTGGGGGCCTCTTTGGAGGGAAAGGGAGTTTGAATTTCTGGGTTGGAGAAGTTATAAATACAAGGCCTTGCCTCTTCATTTGATCATCCATTGTCTATCATATCGAATTGTTGCCGAAATGCTTTCAAGCTTATGGCTTCGAGGAATGCATACCTCCTAGCAAGTATCCAATTTCGTGTTTGAAAGATAACACCTAGTTGGAATTGGGACTGCTTCTCACATAGAGATAGCAGATTGAGCATCATTGATATTAGTTTTTGAAGTTATTTTTGATTTTCAGGTTGTTGGTTCATGTATGGCTGAAGCAAGTTTTCATTCGCAAATCATTATATGATTTTTATTTCATTCTGGGTATTTGCCATA
The DNA here is from genome assembly GCA_007258455.2 of Sequoia sempervirens. Classification (NCBI taxonomy): domain Eukaryota; kingdom Viridiplantae; phylum Streptophyta; class Pinopsida; order Cupressales; family Cupressaceae; genus Sequoia; species Sequoia sempervirens. Next base: position 13,988 of record VDFB02158769.1, on the reverse strand, counting down.
ATCATCTTTATGCCCTAGGCGCCCCTTCTCCTTGAATTTCAGATTTTTTGGTAAAGTGGTTATTTTTCTAGAGCTTGTCGCTCTTCTTGGTCGTTGTACTTTGCCTAGCATCACCTTGAAATGCGTGCAATAAATAATAGGTGTTCTACAACTATTTCTTGATTCTATCTTGAGCGCTTTCCTCCTAGGTCTCATTTGCATTCAGTTTCATGTTATTCGGTTGAGTCTTCATTGAGTTAGGAGCATTTTGGGGTGTTTCAATCTTGTTGGTTTGCATTTTCTGAGTGTGGTTTTCTATATCAGATTGTAGTAGTTCTAGTTTTGGGTTGGTTTTTCATGTTTGGAAGGCTTGTGAAGTTTGGAGAAACATATAATATCATTTGCAAAGGATTGGACAGCTTACTTGTAATTTGCAGATTATTTTCATTGTAAGACTGAAATCAGTAGTACTAATTTAGTCAGTTAATATTTCTGCACTTTATATTGTAATTCCCACTATTAGTGGAAGGGACAGGCCTAGCTGTCCATTTACTTTCAGCTTTTCATTTATGTTAGAATAATACTTCTCTTTTTAGTTAATGGTCAATAGTTAATGTATTTAGTCTGTCTACTGTAGTAGGTAGTTAGAAGTAGGTCATTTCTTAAATGACTACAGTGTTGCTACAGTACTTTGTAACTACTATATAATGTACTCTTTCTTGAGTAATAGACATCACATTTTTACCAATTCACTTTCTGAACATGGTATCAGATCCTAGGTTGCTTGCATGGGTCTGACTCCCTCACAGGGGGCCCAGGATTTTGGGAGGGCATTTTTAAATCTGTAATTCGTGATTTATCACATGAGATTTCTTTTTAGTCTAAAGATCACAGGTTTTTTCTATCGTTCATGGGTTTCTTTTTCGTGTGATCTAAACCCATGATTTTTACCTGTATCAGGCCACGATTTTTGGGTGCTTAGATTTCATCTGGGCTCGTGTCTATTATTGACCACGCGACTTTGTTCTTCAGGAAGCGTTTTTCGCATTTTTTTCTTGCGATTTTCTTCTCTGGCCTGCGAAACCTCTGTTGGGCTCTATTTGGACGTGATTTGCTGTTTTTTTCTAAACGTGTTTTGTTCTCTTTCAATCGCATCTTCTGAGACTCACCTAGGCACAATTTATCACCTAGTTTTGACGTGTTTTCTCTCTACAAGTCGTGAGTTTTTTTATATTAGTTTAAAGTCGGATTTTTTGTCTAAATCATAACTTTTTTTTTGTGAAGATCATGCCCTAGCTCAGCTGTTTTTTTTTTTTTAGGATTTTTTTCTAAAAAATCATGGCCATTTCCAGTATTTTACGCATTTTTTCTGCACATCCATGGCCACCTAGGGTTTCTACAACTCGACTGGGGTTTTTATCCTTCACTTCAAGTCGGAAAAAAATTTTGATTTCAAATTCTTGGTGTGCTTTTTGAGATCTCAACTAGGTTGTATTCATATTTTTTGGGTACCTCATTTTTCGTGCCTTGAAATTTGTGCAAGTGGGTGTCGTCAAAATTTTCTAGGTTTTCAGCGACATTTTCTGGGTACTGTTCAAATCTTTTGGGTTTTGTCTTCAAAGTGCCTCGAAATCCATGCTAGGGTTTCTGCTTTGAATTTGTGTTGTTTTTGTTTTCGTTTTTTTGCCTTCACCAGTTTTACCTCAAGGTACGTTATGGCATCTCTGACAAATATAATGCTTGAAAGCAGCCAGAAGTTTAACGGGAAGAATTACAACACCTGGAAGCAGCGCATGATTACGATCTTTGAATATTGCTACCTCGACCAAGTCGTTTTGGAGAACTCAACTCATCCCACTGTAGCCGGAAAGGACCAGGACAAATGGGATGAATGCGATCGGGAAGCCGTCATGCTCATCAAACTCTCAGTCACAGATGAGCAGCTACCTTAGAAATTCGAGGGTTTATAATTTTTTCCTCAAAAATTAAGGGTTTGCTCCTTTAAACCCTAGTCAGGGTTTTCGCAGTTCGGGAGGGCTCTCTGGTTTCTAAAAAGGGTTTTACTGTTTTTCCTTAAAAACAATGTTTTATATGTTGATCCATGTTTCGGATTTCATGCCAGCTACTTGTTTGGGTTTTTGTAATTCGCAAAATGTGTGGGATTCCTTTGTGGTTTTTTACCATTTTCTCCGAAAAAAAACGATGCTTTGTAAACTTCAGTTTCGGGGTTTTGCGATTTTTTCCTCAAAAATCGTGGTTTGTTGCAGTCTATTTTGGTCGCACCTCGAGTTGTTGGGGCGAACATCTGCACATTTGTCTTATTGAAATCTGTTCTAGGGCATTGTGCTCATCTGCAAAAGTTTCAACAGTTTGCCAATTTATCTTCAAGATCGTGGCAGTTGTTCTCAGTGTGTCTCTGGTTTCAGGGAGGGACAGCTTTGTTACCCGACATCAGGTTGGATGTCCTGTGATGAATTTTTGTTATTCTGCAGTTTCTGGGAGGGTTGGTGGCAGACTCATCTCAAGTGGCAGAGTCAATGGCTGACTCTTGTCTTTTGTTGCAGAAGCGTTATGCGAAGAAGGGGACAGCCTTCTCTGTTATTTTTCTGAGTAGTTGATAGATTGACCATTAAGGGAGGGTGTTAGAATAATATTTCTCTCTTTAGTTAATGATCAATAGTTAATGTATTTAGTTTGTCTACTGTAGTAGGTAGTTAGAAGTAGGTCATTTCTTAAATGACTACAATGCTGCTACAGTACTTTGTAACTACTATATAATGTACTCTTTCTTGAGCAATAGACATCACATTTTTACCAATTCATTTTATGAACAAATGTACTCTTTCTTGAGTAACAGACATCATATTTTTACCAGTTCACTTTCTGAACAATTTATGTACTGCTTGTTGAACAAGCGGAAGGGGTTGGCAAGCCGCCCATACTTTACTTTTCATGTACTTGAATTCTTCATCATGCTGATCGGTTGAGTTGTCAAACTACTCCCGCTAAATAAGTGGTCGAGTTGCATAAGCTTTGTACTTTCCAGCAATTTCTGTTTTACAAGCTAACAATCTTCGGCGCCATATGCTATCACCTTGCCCATCATTGGGATCTTGGTGAACATTCTTGGTGTAGGGTTACTTTCCTCAGCTGGTTTTCGTTTTGCTAACACTAATAGGTGAAGTTGATGTGAAAATTGAAAAAATTTGTAAGGGGGTTATTTCAAATGAGCTCTTATTGTTAACACCGTTTGGTAGTACCATCGATGACTTAGCTCTTGAGTTTATTTGCTACTTAACCCACTAAATAAGTGGTCTTATTTCTTATCCCACTAAATTAGTGGCATCTTTCATTATCCCACTGAATAAGTGGTTGCATTGTACTAACCCCACTCGAAAATGGTTCTTGGTTTGCACTCACCGCTGAAAAGCAGAAGAGTTGTTTACTTTCAGTTGTACCCACTAAACAAGTGGTTACTTTCATAAGCATTAAAATGTAATACTTGCCACCCTATGCTCTCACCTTGCCCACACTAGGATCTAGGTGATCAAAAAGTGGAAGGAAGTTGATTTAGTTGGTTGTCCTACTTATGTTTTGAAGCTAACAAATTGACTAAAAATTCAAAAAAATTGGGGTGGTCATTTCAGAAAATAGGACTCAAACTGAGAAACTTCACACAATTATGCTCAACTTGTTGGGGTTCTATGCCACTCAAGCTACCAAACCCTTTGTGGTTCAGGATTTGGTTTTTTTATTCTAATAGTGAATAACTCTCTTAAGTGCCGATGATTCTCAAATGTCATTGATCATAATAGAACTTTATGTGTTAACCTTGTGTGATAAGAATCCTATAATGGGAAGATTGTAAAACAACCTTTTCATCCATTCTTTATGGTGTCCTTAAGATTAACCATAGAGGAAGCTGATGTTGCATTTACTTAGTTACCAGTCAAAATTACATATAATTTTAGTTTATTTAACTCTAATTGTATATTCTCATCATGTAGCTTCTATAAATTCAAATTGTGGAGTGATTATAGAAAATAAGAAACATGCTACTCATCAAAATTCCAAGGGAATGAACAGAATTATTCCATCAACTGATTTTTCCTACAGAAATAAAAGGTAGGATATAACTCAAAATTTTAATCATCAGGCTTTAGATATTTTACCCACTGATTCTGCAAGAGGTGGTCCTCCATAACGTATGCATACTAAGGGAATAGTATCATTTGACAAGTCAAATAAATCTCTTTTTCCCTGCAGAGAAGACAGTATTTTCAAAGCATAAAAAGGCATAGTTTCAAGCCTGTAAAGTGATGACAAATGTATGAAACTAACGACTAGAATGAAAATAAATATTGAAATTTTAAAACATATTGACCCCAAATAATACCAAAAAAAATTGAAAATTTTCTTTATCATCTTATATGCTTATGTTTTATTGAGTATATATGCTTGTATAAGTGCCTATTGTAATTAACTTCCTTGAAAACAAGAATAAAAGCATGCATTAAACAAGTAAACTAAAAGGTAATGTTTAATTTTCTACCTTTACAACCTTCCAAATATCCGTGGAGTCTATAGTTTAAAAAATTAAAAGCTACCAGGTCAAGAAAGGGAAGATTGATATAAAATTGAATTGCATCCATTTCATGATACCATTTTTCACACAAGTTGTTGAAAGAGAAGCTCCCCTGATATGTGATTTTTTGTAAAGAGGGTTGAGCAGCTGTGCAAAAACATCCAACTGTTAACTGTTGGATTGTAGGAAGCAAGGGTTCCCCCTTGTCAACATAGCTGATACTCCAACTCCCTTCTTTGTTGATTACTTTCTTGAACTTATTTTCATTTTCTTTTAAGGCTCTTTATTTGATTTCTTATTGTTTTCTCTTGCATGTTCATTTCCTAGTTTTTAGTTATGGCAATGAGAAAGTGTATGTATATTTCATACGTGCTTTGTAAGTTTCTTCCTAGTTTTGACAATTTAAGTGACTCACAATCAGTCCCTATCTAGATTAGACTGTTGGTCTATTTATATGTGTCTACAATGATGGCATCCTAACCATGAACAAGAAGAAGAGATAATTACTTGATGATATAGGTAGCCTGAACAATTTTCAATGGCCTTGTATGTTTAATGATTATTTTAATATCCAATAATTTCTAGATCAATTTTGATGACGTTTTTACAGAAATATCTTGTATTCTGACAAATATTAGTGATGATTGAAGTGAGAGAGAATGCTTATGGTAGAAACTATGTTAGTACATTTTTGCATCAAAATTTTGGATCATACTCCATGATCCATCACCAAGATGACAAAAAAAAATTCCAATGATGGACCATGGAGTATGATCCAAAATGTTGATCCAAAAAAATACTTAAATGATTTCTACCATAAGCATTCTCAATCATTTACATGGACTGTATGTTGGAAATATTGTCATTGATGTCAATACAGTAATGAAGATGTGAAGCCAGATGTTACATACAATAATATTGGTAAATGCAAAAGTCAGTTGTAAGAAAAAGAGAGAGGTTGTAGAGCATTCAAAGTCATAGAGAAAAATGTGAATGCTGTGATTGTCACAGGCTGCATCACACTTCTGTTCTACATCAGATTTATTTTGTCTGAAAGAAGAGACAATGTCAGTAATCATACCATTAGTAAAGGATGTGATAATGACATCAATAAGTCAAGACTATGGTTTAGAATTTCTATTACGGGTCTGGATAGAATAATAAGAAGACTTTATTTGTGCTGACATGGTATTCAATCTACAAAAAAGAGAAGAATATAATATACATGAGTCGGTTTGTATAAAGAAGGATTTAATACTTTGTAGTATTAAATATGAGGTATCGCCACTTTGTCTGAAGTAGCGAACACTTGGAAGATCATGAAGTGTTGACAGGTATGTGGACGTCAATATAATATTTGGGCGTCATTATAGTCGAGCAATTTAAGAAGACGTGTGTTTCCTCTATCGCATCTCTCAGCCATTGTGGAAAGAGGTCAGTATGGGTGGATGTTTATAATACTCAAACCAGTGAAGATTTATCATTCCGTAGACAACGCAAAATTATCTCCTTTAATCTTTTTGCCTTTCTACGGGAACACATAATCGGGATTTATCAGTATGAGAAGAAAACGACAAAGGTTTTTTGAAGATTATCATGACTAAAGTGATCTGGCACTGTCGATTATTGGAAAGGAATTAAGTTAGAAGTGCAGCGATTATGGCTTATATTCTCAGTTCAGTGACGATGTTGTGTGGATCGGTCGGGCCTGTAGCTAGCTGCCAAAATCGACAAAGGATATGGTTAACAGCAATCGGAATTGGTAATGATCAACAATAAAAAGTCATGTAATGATGGAAACATCCAGCAACGATATCCTAGAGACTTCAATTGATTAACAAACCATCGATTATATTTGATATAAAATCAAAGATTGAATTAAGGAAGTGATTAGAGGGTGGTCTTAACAAAGCGATTTATCAGATTCGTTTTTTCATTGTCTTAATTCTCCATGATAATGCGATTTCTAAAACAACTGGATAAACGAATTTCAGATGCAATCAATCATTAACACAAACAGATTCAACAAAGAGACATGTAGTGTTAAGAAAGAATGCTTTTTGTTCTAAAGAGACATGCTGTTTGGAGATAAACAATTGTTACATGTGCATCGTCTCCTAACCAATAGAGACATGTAGTGTTAAGAAAGAATGCTTTTTGTTCTAAAGAGACATGCTGTTTGGAGATAAACAATTGTTACATGTGCATCGTCTCCTAACCAAGACGTCTTTTGCTTAATGAAAATAAAAGGATGTGGTCTACCCAAAGGACATATTGTATTGCTGAAAAGGTTCGAAATAATTTCAGATGGGATGCATTCATTCGATGCTTGAAGGGACGTAATCTTTTTGAAGAGATATGTTTTATTCTTTTACACATGCAACAAACAATATTGAAGTAATCAATAGTAAATAAAATAAAAGTTAAACTAATGAAGAGGTGTGAATAAATTTTGAAAAGACAAAGATGTGATCTTTCACCAAGAGATGCCATCTTGGAACAAAGTATATATTTTGCATTCATTTTAGACTTGAAGGTGTGGTTGTTGTGTAAGAGAGCATTCTAAATCTGAAGTCCCATCTCCTTGTGTGGGCTAAGTGTGAGATCATTCATCACCATAGGCAGATTGGAGGATTGGGATAGTGCAGGTCAGATTGAAGGCATCATCTTGCAACCATCAAGTCAAGGTTGGTGCCTTGCATTAGGGGCTGGTGCTCCTTGTAGGTAGGTGCCTACTAAAGTTGTAAAGGTTTGGATGTTCCTTGTAGGTTGTGTCCTACTAAATCATCTTATTGTAAATCTGTAGGTTGGTGCCTACTTTGTAAAAATCATTTCAATAAAAGTTGTGTCAACTTGTGTAAATTGGTTCATATCAAATAGTTGATTTGTGTTTAAGTTTGAAGTTGATAAATAAGTAAGACGGTAAAAGTTTGTTGATATACTGATTCATCCCCCCACCCTCCCCTCTCAGTATATCTTTGTGCTCTTCACTGTAGAAATATCGTGTATGTTAATGGTTGAAGCATTAGTCTTTTCCAAGGATAAAATTCATCTCCCAAACAATAATTAGCTGGGCTAATCCTCATAAAATAGTATGTAGGTAAAGACTTAAAGTTGTACTCATGTCAATATATAAGAGAAATAAAGTTATCCTGATAGAAGTTTGTTTAGTATGCCATGAGTTCAAAACCCATGACAGGTTTTGCCACCTTTCATACTAAACCCACCCACCTTCCTTACCCTCTACCTCCCACCACATACACTCCACCCATGAGACCATGTAGTGGTGTGAGGAAAATGTGTATGCATAAGGAGTTATCAGTTATATAACCTCTCCAAATTCAGAATAAATATTTCAATTGAAAAAAAAAACAACATTTTTACTACTATGATTATTTATAATGGCTAACCATGCATGTGTTCTACCAAATAAGGCTTTTGAAAGTGTGTGTATAAGTTAAGATAATAATGTGTACTATGTAGTTCTTCAGATATATTATCTCTATGGGATTTTTCATTGTGTGGATTATTTATTGTTCAAGCTATGCTTCTATGTCAAACATTCTTCTATATTTGATAATCACTTCCATTAACTATTAGCAATAATATACGTTAAGCATACATGGATTTGAAAAGAATATTAATTTATAATATTTAATTAACAAATTAAGTAAAAAATAAAACTTGGGATGATGTATAAATCATTGAAAAAAGGCGTAAGGAATACTCACAGATACCCAGTTTGATGTGAGAGTCATGGATAGAGTTGAAAACCCATTAGGAAGCTCAACTGGAAAACATTTATAACATATTAGAAGACATAACACAAAAAATACAATGATAAGAATATCATCCTAGTCACATTCTTGAGCATTTGATGAGGCTATATCAAAGAAACAATTGCCCATGTCCATTCTTTTGGAAAAATGGAATAGGAATTCAAAAATCAAAAAAATTATTTCTTGGAATGAATTTCACAATTTAAAAATGATACATTCTACTAATTAGGTAATGTTGTATTACCTCATACAACATAGTTAAGTTGTTTGTATTTGGATTACATTAAAAACTATAGTTAATACCTAAGATAGCGATCAACAAGAGAAATGTGTTCAAAAGAAAGCTATAAGAACCCATAACATAGGCACTTTAATTCTAAAGTCTAGACCACCTTCACAATACCTACACATATAAATGAATATGAAAATACAAGGATGACTATCGATACCATAATGCACGAAAGATGATCCACACAGTAGTTCAACATGGTAGCATCTTTTATACACATTACACTCAACCAACATTTTCTTTGCATTTCCCTTGTTGAGTCAAGAGGTAATGCCCCTTATGGCTCCCCATTCCATTGCATGGTGAATTTGAGGGTAAGTTACCTAACTCCCTTAACTCACCACCCTTGCTAGCATCATTGAAAAACATGCAATTGCCAATCTAACTTCAATGTTAAGTCAGGATGATGCTAATTCAACATAAATAAATTGAGCATGGATGGTACCAATCACTCAATAATGACCAAAATATGTATCATTTCATCTTTGCATGGTATCCATTTATTTCCATCCTTCCTCAAGGATGTGTCTTTAGGGGCATTTGTTTGATTAGGAACGAGAGGACATTTGGGGACAAGGACAAAATGTCCCCCACCCCTCTTTTTTCCTATAAATTTGAGGGTGTCCCAAATATGCCCCCTCATCATAGGAGACATCTCCTATCAACATTTCCCAAAGGAGGACCCCCAAGGAGATGCCCAAATGTCCCCAACGTCCTTGTGATGTGTCCCTCTCAAACTATAGGTTTTTCAACATGAAAATAATACTTTTTTAAAATTTGACAATCCAACACATAGAAATGATCGCATAAATCAATGTTTTAGATAATGAAGGTGTGGACATTGCCAAAGAGATGGAACACTTCACCATGAAGACAATTGTGAAAGTATCCAAAGTTCACAAACAACCAACAAAGAGAAGGACAAAGGACATTACTGAACGAAAGGTGAGGATCATAACATGGCTTATGGAAATAAGATTGAGAAAGATAACACACCAACATATTGGGGATTGCAGATTGTTTATTGCATACAACGTAGCAATGGTAACATAATTCAATTTTGTACATTTTTTGTAAATTATGATATGATATATATAAACAATATATTAAAATATAGCCATCCACAAATGTTTGGAAAAAATTTACCATCCTTGGAAACACATACCCTCCCCCCCACCCAAACCCCGAAACTTGTAAAAAAACTATTTATTTCCTATTAAAGATAGTTTCAACATTAGAAAGTCTAGCACAATTGATATAGAAAGATTTCAGCAAAGAAAGAGAAAAATTGATTCCTAAAACCATTGCACCAACTCCAAAAATGGTGCAACTATCATTGGCTCCAAATCACTTGATAGTAGGTGCATTAAGTGAAAATCATGAGATGCTACAAACAATGTCAAGTAAGAATACAAAGGCATCAAAAACATGAAATACCAAGGCAATATGCGATGACAAAAGCAAGCCAAGGAAGCGATCAACATCTCATAGCCTTGTATGGATTTAGGCAATTCTGAGATTGTAATGTCCCCAAATTATTGATAAAGTGATTTAATTAATTTAATTAAATTAAGTTGTCCAAAATCAATATTATTTCAAAAGGATGACTTTAATTAATTATTTTAATTAAAATAAAGTGGAGATAATAAAATATTAAGAGGTCACTTTATTAAATAAAGATCCTTCTAGAAGCTAGGGTTAGTTGCAAGTTGGCTTCTTCTAGAAGTTTCATTGAAGCCTTTAAAGGGAGTTGATGTGCAAGGCATTTGGCATCCATTGATGAATTGATATTTCTTATGCATTTTGCAAAAAGCTTGAATCTCAGGTTCAGGTAAACCTCTGAGGACGAAAACCTTCAGCTGGTTGGAAAAAGGGTTGGACGAAAACCCAGCTCTTTTCAAGGATGGATTCATAGTAGAGTTCACAATTGAGCTTATTTGATAAATCCAGTGCAATGAATAGTTTGATATTTTGATGATTTGGCTATCAGCATATTCAGCTTTTAATGGTGATTTTCAGTATTAAAGGGATTTATTCTTAACAAGCCATTGTCACATTTGTGGTATAAGTTTTTAATTTCCAGTTCATATAGACACTATATTAATTGGGGCACAAAAGTATTTATATAGAGAAGCCTGTATGGTCTAAAGGAATCGATTTGTCTAGAAATTATGATTATCCATAAGGTGAAATAATACTCTTCTATAGGGATTGATTCAAAGAGTCAACAGTTGTAATTTGGAATATAGGGTTTGTTGATTACCAGACAGTGAGTGATCTACAAGGTGCAGAAAAGGACGAATTCTGGATAGGAAAAATCCGTCTTATACAATTCATCCCCAAGGTGTCAGATATTATTCCTTGCGCTGGAACTACGGGAGTTGACTGCTAGCTAGATATTATTTCATCTCAAGGGAGGCATCAATGGGAGATTTGCGATCTCATGTAAGGTTTACCATCAGCCTTTATTAATATTTCATTCACCAATACAATGAGAATTTCAAAAGCGACAAACTATGTTAGATCGAAGAAGTTGCACGAGATTGTGAGTGCAGGAGTTTGTGATGCTCATGAGGCAACAATATACCACTATTGATGATATCGCTGAAACCGAATTGCCATTGGCATTGATAACATTGGTGATAAACTGGAAATCTCATTGAAGCGAATCATTTTTATGGTTGCCGGCATAACTCCTATATTATCAGAGTTTACACGGAGGATCTATATTTATCCCTGAAGGCTATCAGGAATTCTGCCACAACGAATTTATGAGCAATAGACATCGATATGGTTTAGGCGGATATTATTGCTAGTATCTTAATCGGGAGTTGTGTGCTTGTTTTCTTGGTTGATGGCGAATGAAGACAACAACAGATCAGCATTCAATATCCATTGCAAATAACATCTAAGAGGAGAATCGATTGGCAAAGAGAGTCTTGGGTGTTGTTCACACATTTTGGAAACTCTTGTAGCCGTCTCTATCATCTTCAATTGGGATCAATTGGCATTCCAAGGCAAGGTGACTACAAGATTTCAGCTAGTCGATTTCTCATGTGAATCTTTGTTGTCTTATGGAGGATCGACTTGGAGCATAGAAGCCAGACCTGCATTTCTGGAATTAAAACTGCTTACACAAAGGTCGTAGGTGTACACAGATGTTGGGTGCACATTCTAAGTTCAAACCTTAAGCCATACCTGGGAGTGCTTATCGAGTACTTTCTCATTATTTCTGAGTGTAGTTTGGGTAATAATACACTGTAATTATTATATGAATATGTTCAATCGCATGCCAAAAGAATAATACTGTATGACTGTCCCTGTTCACAGTGTTACCTAATTACTCAGGAAATATAATAAATAAATCTTAAGACTGTGTTGTATTGAAGCTCTTACTGCTGTAGCTTCGTACATGATATTTATCTGTGATTGAAATGTACTTTTGAGTGTATAATCTGCTGCTTGTATTGAAAACTCAAAAATATTCCTTAATGTATGGTTTCCTTGCCATCTTTCAACATGGTGGATGTACTGTTCAATAAAATCAGTTAGTGATTTCTATTTCGGAACGAAGCTCATTTGTCAAAAGCAAATCTTTATATTCTGGAAACGTTCAGTAAGTTTGATTTCTTTAGTTGACAAATGCAATATGTCAAATTGAGAAATCTATCGGAAGATATCGAACAAGTTCCAACAGGGATATTACAGAGATGGTTATATATCAAATTTTCAGACTTAACATTGCTGTTATATTTTGTTTCAGCGGGTATGGGAGAGGTATGATTGGTGATAATCACAGGATTTAGAATCCAAGAACAATTTTTAGGGGTGAGATGTTGATTCAGAATTGGAGTGGTGGACAAAACTTTAGAGTTGGTACTGCTGTCCACTTTCCAATCAGCCTACATAAGACTTTGCATGATAGCATACCAATGGATTGGCCAATACCTCCAGCCCGGTAGTGGAGTAATTTTCAATTGATGCTAATGAGTAGGGGTAGTTTGGTTATTAGAGGAGTCCCTTTGGTCATTCGCGCACTCACGTTTCCTATGTTTTCAAGGGTAATGATTTATGATAGATGCTGCCTGAAATATACCGAGCCAAATTTTTTTTGTTTTTCAATGATTCAGATTACAAATTACAAGCATGCACCCGTTAAGGTTAGATAGATAAACCGAAACGTGCAAGAAAGCAACCCTAACCAGAATGGCACCGCGGAGGGTGAGCATTGGTCAGAGGGTCTTCTAATCTATTTGCAGAAAGGAACTCAACGTCAAGTATGTGCTACCCAATCCGATGCGGAGTGAGGGGCGACCATATGACGGAGTAAATACAGAACTACTGCTTGAAAGAAAATGCTGAAAGCTAAAGACTCTCAACACCCAGGATGTGCTTTCTAACCCAGAATGGGATAGTAGCGACCATAGGGCGGAGATGGATTACATTCAATTATCAAAATGCTGAAAGAGAGAACATTACAATCTGACTGAGCAAGAATCTAAGATCGACAGTACTACTGCCAGTATACAATTTGAAAGATGACTACTTGCTACCAATTACAAATCAGGCTTTAAGAATATTGCAATAATATTGAAGCATTCAATGATTGCCAAGAATAAGCTTAACTTGCATGAAAGGAACGGATCCAACCTCTTTAAATCTGTGCAATCTTCAATGATGTCTCTGTGAAGCCTTTAAGAGTTCCCAGCACCCATCCAAGAGCAATAGTGCAGATCCCTGTTTGCTGTTATAACAATACTGTATTTTTTAACTAGACTAAATTCATCACTAGTCGTTGTCTTACAAACGAGAAGAGATGCCCAATGGTTAGGAGGTCTTCATCCCTCGAAGTGATCCAGATTCAATCCGGCACCATAACGGTGTATTTTCCAAGATGATCAAAATGATGCACAAGACTCCCTTTTTATAATTTCTGCTTGACTTCACGGAACCCTAGAAACAGCTTTTAGGTCAAAACCTTCATCTTCTCAAGAAGGCGTACTTTCTCTTCAAGGCATTAAGAATTGATATTTTAATTAAATATCATCTTTTTTTGAAATAAGCGCCACTCAACTTTTATTTTGACTTAGGAAATATTAAATCATTTCTCAATGAGGGCGCCACCCTCAAGGACCCACCTTTTAAACACAACATTAAGTTATTAAGTCTAGGCCCAAGGTCAACATTAAAATATAATATTTAAATGTGCCTTTTAATGAAATAACTTAGCTTATCCCTCCGGAGATGCACTGAAGCCAAAACTGAGTCAAACATCTGACCACTGAAACAGGAAGTCAACCGAGCTGAACATCATCTGACAAGCTGCCAAAAATAGAATTTACTAAAAATAGTAAAT
>VDFB02158767.1:0-19882 GCA_007258455.2 Sequoia sempervirens | reverse complement strand
GCCACTTGTCAACATGCTATTGAAGAGAGGTGGAGCACATTTTGAGCAATGTGCAAGTTAATGCATATAGGTGGATTTAAATTTGAAGATATGACTTGTACAAGAGGGGATGTAAGTGGAGTTAATGCCAAGTTGGCTCAAGAAAAAAAAGGACATGTAAGAAACTTAAATGTCATGTTGGAGGACAAAGTCCTTTAGGGAGGGAGATTTCAAATTGATGGAATATTCCAAAGAGATGCCATTTTTGAATGGAAATAGAGGAATTAATAAATCAAATAAATTGATTTATATGTGCAAATTGCAAAAGCTAGAGGATTTGAGGATTAGAGTTAGGAGTTAATTAGGATTTAATTAACTTTAGATAGAATTAGTTGATATGACATTTGATTTAAATTTTTTAGATTTATTTAAATCAAATGAGAGGAATATTGAACATTAATGATTTAATTAAATAAAGTTTGATTTATTCAATTAAATGAAGAACAGTAGATATAATCAAATAAAGATGATTTATTTAATTAAAAGAGATGACTTTAGGATTTAATTAAATAAAATGATTTATTTAATCAAAAGAGGAACATTAGGATTAATTAAATACAATTATTTATTTAATTAAAAGAAGATGGTGAGATTTAATCAAATACAGTTGATTTATTTAATTAAAAGAGGAATCTTGATGAATTAATCAAATAAGGATTATTCAATTAATTGGTTAGTAAAGAAGTGATTCAGGAAGAATTGATGCTAGTGAATCAAGATTGAGTGCATGATATCAATTAGGATAATTTGAACGTCTACATTTTTCCCCTCTTTGAAGCAATGTACCTATTGTGTTGGTTCAAAGAATAACCTTGCCGAGATCAAAATTCATTTTTTTTACTTTTGTATTATTCAATTAATACAAGTATGGTATTTATAATATTTGAATGAGTTTATATTGTTTTTCAACAAGAGGGTTGAACACGTATTAGAGTTGTAAATACATCCTCATTATCTTTTGAATGATGTTATCTTACATTTCGACCAAGATTATATACCTATTCATGAAAATATAATCTTAAAGAAGAGGACTTTATGTCTTGGTAAAAAAAATCCATAATGCGAGGATATTTTAAGGTGTAGAAGCATAAAATCCTCTCAAGTAGAAAATGTTCTCCAGATTAGATATAAACTTATCATACATTTTAACATGTAAAAATATGTGCCATATTGAAGGAATTTAGATATATGAATGTTTATGTAAATATAGATGTAGGTACCTTAAATATTAATTATACAAAGGATGACTTGGAAGGAACTGTGAGGAATCTAGAGATTAGTCGAATCGTTATTAGTTGAGTTATCAAAAGTTAAAAAGCTTAAATATGTTGACTTATTATGGGACATTACTATGAACATAAGAATTCTATATTGAATCAAACTAAATGATATTCAATGTCATGAATAACTAGATTGGTTAAATTTTTTCCTGAGAGGATGGAGCCATACTAGGTATAACACAAAGAGTCTAAAAATTAATTTGAAGATATAATCTTCAAATCAAGTTTAATACTAGATTATTATTCATATTGATATATTGTCAGTACTTTAGATTGAGACCAGGTGTGTCTAGCCAATGATATTGTATCATCAGTATTAACTAATTATGCAAAAACTAAGAGACTCGTTACTCCCATGATTAAAGAAAGAACTTGAATAAGAAGCAGTTGCCAAACCTAGAATGTTACAAGTATGCAACAAGGTATTCAAGAGATCGTGTCAAACCTTTTTGGTATATTAAATCAAAATTAGTGTGTCATCACTTTTGAATGAATTATTGTTTATGATTGTTAACCTTGGGGGAAAACCAAGAGAAGATTTAACCACAGTTCAGTAGAGTTTCCAAGTCAAGTAGGGGTGGGTGAACATACGACACCACTTCATAGAAAGTGGATTTATTATATATATCAAAACTCTGGCCAGAGTACCTGTGTAAAAGTCATTGCTTATATTTTATTGGTTCACTGTGATCCGAGTTTGCATAGCTAGTTAGTAGTGTCATGCATGGTTGGAGGGTATCCATAGTTGTATGGTCGTACTAGATATGGAGGACACAACACCAGATACTCAGATATGCATTATTAGAGGTTTTCATACCAAAATATTTATCAAAGGGTAGGGCCACTTCTGGTTAGGAAGATGTGCAAAGGACTGCTAAGTCTGTGGTTGGAGGAAAATTTCTTGGGTGATGCTCTCCCTCTTGCAACAATAACCAAGGCTTTTGAAACAAAAGAAGTGTGATCCAAATGAGGACACTTCAACCATTGAACTCTTGTGAGTTATGAATTTGTATATGAATACGATCATGAATCAATTGTAATTTGTATTAAATGGAAATATGTGTTTCATTTACTTGGAATTATGTAATATTATTTAATTTATGCAATGACATGTGGAAATTTTTTATGCAATGTGCAATTATGTTATTGAAAAGGAAACTTTTCATTTCCCTATTTTTTGGAAAACTCGTGTTATTCACTTTCTAAGTTAAAACTTAGGTGAAAATTGTTGAGTAAATATTGGGTATGTTACACTATCTTTGCCCTTTACATTTTTGTTCTCAAAATTTTCTTAACAACTTCGTGTTATTCTATATTTACATCAGTTTGTTGTAGTTGCATAATTGACCTAGTTTACATTTGTAAAATCATATCTATTCAAATCATTTCAATTCCTAATCAACCCCCAAAGGGGACCAAAACCTTGACCAACCATTCTGACTCTTCATTGAGGATAGTAGTAAAGTGGTCTTTTATAATCATTTTTTTGTCCCCCCAATGATGTAATTAGAAAGGTGTGATTTAGACCCTAGATCCGTTTTTCCCACATCACAGACATAGAGTGAAGTATTTTAGTGTAAATAAATATTTTATATTTGAATTTTTGTTTCTTAAAATAATTTTAAAAGTTTACAATTTTCTATCATCAATCAATAAATTTGGTAGAATTTTTCACAAACTAAATTTGGGATCCATTCCTATTATTGAAATCTAAGATAGTTGATATGGAACCCTATTCCAAACATAAAGACTAGATCCTTTATGCTTTGGGAGGAAATTGGCTATGTCATGTTTATTACAATTGGTAACCACTTACATATCAAAGAATGTTTAAAGTTTAGAATCAAAACTTTGTCAACCCATTGCCAACATTTCTATTTTTGACCTTTTATTATACTTAACGTAGATTTGTTAGTTGTCATGCTGATTTATGTCACTTTTAGAAAAGGGAGTTCACCATCCAAAGAACTTCACATATGATGAAGTTTGACATAATGTCAGGAATTATGATGATAAGATTTCAAACATACCACTCAACTATACATGTAGATGAATTCTAATGAAGTATCATATGGTGCATAGGAAAGCTCAATTGGGAAAATGTAATTAGTCTTTCACAAACCTTCTAAAGTTGGTTGGCATCCTGATTTGTTGCTCCCTTCTCATAAAATTCTCTATCCAAACCCATCCCTCTAGAAATAAATTAAGTTCTCAACCAATTTGACAATCTACTACCACTGGTCCAACTTATAAAGAAACTCCAAATTATTAAACATACTCTTCATTTCCTTTTTATGGGTACACCTCACAAACTAATTGCAAACTATTGTACACATGCACAAACCATTGAATTCCTCTATGAAGGATTGTAATACTAGCTTTTTAATCCAAATTTATCGTAAAATTTAAAAAAAAAAATTCTCTACACATCCTACTAAATTTTATATCCATCCATTTTTATAAAGAAACAATTTTTTGATGGATCTATATACGTTTCTTCTTTTGAGTAGCTTCAAAATCTCATTTTAGGTTTCAAAATAATGTCAATGAATTTATATTCATATTTGATTTTAGTGGTTGTAAAAAGGAGTTAAACTCTTTTTTTTATTCATTACATTTGACTTGTGAGGGTTTCAAGATGAAAAATGCATGGAGGGTCTTTCATAACACAAAATATTTGCACAAAAACTATCTTGCTATGATCAATTTAAGGCAAGTTATGTTTACTATTCCTACAAGTATTATTGATTATGACTTATGACTTTCAAAAAATAACATTATCAAAGATGATAAAAAAAAAAAAAAGAGTTTAGACACATTGAATGCATTAATGAAAGTATTTTAAATGGATCAAAAGTAAATGATATAAATTGAAATGAAGTATATTAGATATGGAATAATATAAAATCAATAAGAGTTTTTCACCTTTGATACCATTTGTTTATTTTAGATTTCATTTTTTTATTATTTCAATAGAAAATAATAAGAAAAAAACTTTTAAAAAAATAAAAAGTTATATTTAAATATAAATAAATTATATCTTTAAAGCTTATATAAATATATTATATTTTTTAATATTTATTGTCATTATTAAAATTTATGATTCCTATTCAAATATATTTACTTTAATTTAAAACATAGATAATAATATAAATTTTAAAAAATAAATAACCTATTTATAATATTTTATTAATATATGATTAATAACATTTGACAAAATATTTTATATGATTATTTTCACAAATTACTTTTTCTAACAATTTATATTTTTTTTAAAAACATCAAATAAAATGAATGACCACGAAATTCCTTGCCTGTACGAGTCTCTTTAAGGAGTTCCTTCTAGAAGCGCAATTTCCGTGCAGACTCCGTCAAGAGAGCTTCGAGTGCATTCCAGACAGCTCGGAGTGCAAGTACACGAAATTTTGAACGCTGTTTCTTTGATGTTTCCTACGACCTTCCGCTCACGCGGAAAGGTGTACTGCTTCTACTTACAGCTGCCCATTTTAACTCCTTGACTTAACCCGAGACTTTTTCTACCGAGTCAAGGCAATAAAACACCTAATTACAGTAATCTTGCTCATAAATATGTAGTTACGTTTGAGGCTTCGTGAACGCAGAAGAAGATGAGGTGCAACTCTTCCTTTCCCAATTTTTGCAGAGAAATGTTGCTCCTTTTGCTTTTTCTGATGATTTTCCCTTCAGTTATATGTGATTACAGAGCGTCAGTGTGCAATAATGATTCCTCTTACACAGAGGGGAGTACATATTCCACAAATTTGAATCGAGTTATAGGTGATTTGTCCCGTTATGCACCTCAAAATTCAGGGTTTAACACGTCTTCCTATGGCCAATCTCCCAATGAAGCCTATGGACTGCTCCAGTGTATCGGGAATGTAACAGCAGCGAAATGCTCAAATTGTTCAAGGGAAGCAAATAACACTATTAAAGAACTTTGTGCCAACGACATAGGTGGGCGAGTGTGGATGGATGACTGCTTCTTTCGCTACGACAACTCTAATTTCACTACAAAATTAGATACCACTTTCTATCGGCTGACGAACACGCGGAATGTGACAAGCAATATGCAGGGTTTTATATCCACGACCTCCAGTCTTCTGTCCAATTTGTCTGATAAAGCTTACATCCCTGCAAATAAGCTACTTGCTGTTGGATCAGCCACCTACTTTACTTCCGAGAAGGTATACGGTTTGGTTCAGTGCTGGAGAGATATATCCATCAAAGATTGTAGATCCTGTTTGTTTCAGGCAAGGCAAGCGTTGGAGCAGTGCTGTTCTGCGAGACAAGGAGCTCAGGCTATGTCAGGAAGCTGCACAGTGAGATATGAGATATACCCTTTTGTTAACTCCGGGGAGCTGCTATCCTCACCCTCACCATCCCCTGAGGCTTCATCGCCACCTCCCACAACACCCAAACCCAGTTCTCCGCCGGTAGCCCTTGGTCCTTCTGAGCCAACTTCCCAGGCGAAATCAAGTAGTATCTCTGCCCACCCAATTCTATGTTTTTCTCAATTATTCTCTTGAATATTTTTTGTTAGTTAGATAGGTTTACCTTGGGTAGATACTTTGAAGGATTCGATGTCTTCAATTTCATCAAATAACAATAAATATTTTCTCTACAGAGAAATCCTCAAAAACGTTACCAATAATACTGGGGCTTGTGATGGGCGTGGTTCTGGTGATAATCATTTGTTTAATTGCTTTTAGAAAAAGAGTGAAATCTGCCATTTTCGGGAGGCCAATAACCATAACTACCCATAACGAAGGTGTTCCTTCTGATTTCAAACTCTGGTTTTTGCTTTTGTCTTCGTTTGGTTTTAATGTAATTTTTGGTCCTCTAAACTTGCCCGTTTTTCTGATGCTACAGACGGGCATGCATTTTCTCCTCATTCCGGATTACTTAATCAGGAACAACATTTTCTCTTCAGCTTAGAAGAACTTGCAGAAGCCACCGAAAATTTTCATGACAATAATAAACTTGGAGAGGGAGGTTTCGGTGCGGTATACAAGGTGGGATTATCCTGAAGAAATACTGTTTAGGTAGACCAGGAAGTCTGTTTAAATAGACGAGTAGGGCTCTAATTCTGTTTTAATCTTTCAGGGGAAAACTAAGGACGGAAAGCAAATAGCAGTGAAAAAATTGTCTGCAAAGTCTAAACAAGGTAAGGAAGAATTTATGAACGAAGTGAAGCTAATATCCAATGTTCAGCACCGAAATCTTGTGAAGCTGTTGGGATGTTGCGCTGAGGGAGATGAAAGGTTGCTTGTTTATGAGTATCTGCCCAACAAGAGCCTTGACACCTTTCTTTTTGGTAATTTTCACCTGTACCTTTATTTTCTCTTTAGTATTGCAGCTCTTGATTGAAAGATGACAAAGTTTTAGCTTTGAGGTTGCAGATCCAGAAAAGCGTAGACAGTTAGATTGGGAAAAACGTTATAACATTATCATTGGTATTGCCCGTGGCCTTCTCTATCTGCACGAAGATTCCCAGATGAAAATTATTCACAGAGATATTAAAGCAAACAATATTTTGCTTGATGAAAAACTTAATCCAAAGATAGCCGACTTTGGTCTGGCTAAACTTTTTGCTGAGGATGAGACGCATGTACAAACAAGAGTTGCAGGCACATAGTAAGGATAATGAGATGTTCTCTAGTATTTCAGATTTAAACTGATGATGGTTAAGCTTTTGTAGATACAGCCAATGGGTTTTCTAAATGAGCGAATGTTGATGTGGTGCACACTGCAGCGGTTACATGGCTCCAGAGTATGCAATGCGAGGGCAGCTTTCTGTTAAAGCCGATGTTTATAGCTTTGGAGTGCTACTGCTTGAGATTGTCAGCGGAAGGAAAAACACAGAGAACCATTTACCCCACGGAATGCAAAACCTATTAGAATGGGTAAAGATCTCAGTTTCCCATCTTTGTCATTTTCTCTTTGGTGATGTTTTTGCCCCGAATTTACTGAATTGCTTATGTATGATTTAGGCCTGGAGACTTTACAAAGGGGGAAACATCATGAACATAGTGGATTCAACAATATCAGAAACATGCCCTGAGGAGCAGGCATTGAGATGCTTTCATGTTGGGTTTGTATGTGTTCAAGCTGATGCAGCACTTCGTCCACCCATCTCCAATGTTCTTATGATGATCTCTAGCAGTTCAGTGACACTACCAAACCCAACAAAGCCTGCCTTCGTAAGTAATAGCGAGAGCCTAGCTTCAAAAACAAGTTCAAAGTCGAGCTCAGGGGCTGAGGAGGTTGAAAAGGGAACGGTGTCGCAGACATCTGAGATGACCACGTCAGCTGCATCAGTTGTTCCCTCAGTAAATGAAACCTCGCTTACTGAAATGGATGCAAGGTGAGCCTATAAAAACCCGGATCGGGGATTCTTTAAAGATGTTCCGTCTCTTCTGTGTAGCCAATATTCAGCTATTTGTATCGACCCTTTTGAATAGTCAATCAACAGCTATGACTACCTGTATTTACCTATGGACAAATAACGTAACGGTGTAGACTTCGTCCCTGAGAGCTTGGGTTTCATGTACACTGCTCCGTACAAGAGTTTGCTGTAGACATATTCATAAAGTTTTGTAGGGGCTGCTCGTTTACAGTTTATCGTTATGTTGGAGGGTTTAAAGCACAGCGTAGTCTAAAAGTGGATTGCTCTGTAAACGAGCGGCCACCATAAATTGTGATGGGACCACTTCCTCGAGAAATAATCATGTTCAAAGCTTTTTGGCTATTTCTTTAATAAAAGGTCAGTAAAATTTACATAGACAGCAAATCGTTGAGGACTAGTCGTTTTTGCTCCGCTCACACGATAATATCGCGGCTCGTTGATTTCTGTAAGAGACAGTCGCTGCCTGCCGGCATTAAGCTCTCGTAACTAGTAATCGCACCTTTGCGTGCAATGGGTAGGCCGAAGATTTGTGGAATTCTTTTAAAAAAAAATGAAGGTATGCATATATATATATAATATTGTCATTTTATTTTAATTAATAAAATATGATTTTGAACTACAAGTCATTGTGTAAATAGGGTATTTTGGCAGAGTACAATAACCAGTATAATGGCAGAAAAATTTCAAGGAAATATTCACTGTATTATTCTTAAGCTCTGTAAAGAACAATGTATTAAGTTTAAGATATGAAGATGATCCGAGCTCTATTGTTCATTGCATTCAATGGTGGAGCATCATATGCTATACAGTTTTGACATTTTGTCTTTAAAGTACAAGAACCAGTATAATTGGTATTTTTGCAAAGGACAATAACAAGTACAATGGCTGAAAAATGCGAAGAAATATCTACTGTATAATTCATAAGGTCTTTAAAGAACAGTGTATTAAGATTAACTTATGAAGATGATTTGATTTGTACTGTCGGTATTGTGAAAATAGCTCTGGAAACCATTGCATTTGCAGCTTGAGTAGCAGCTGCTATACATTCAATAGTAAATAAAGTTGTGAGGAAAGCTGTCAGCAGAATAGTGTCAAGAAGAAGGAAAATATAGTTAGCCAAAAATGTATATTGTGAAATGAACATTAAATTTTTCACAGAAATAATGGCAAGTGAGTTACCTCAAGTTGAGTTATGAGGAAAGGTTTGGCAACCATTGCATTTAAAGCTGCTATTCATTCAATAGTAAAAGATGGTGTCAAGAAAGTTGTAATTAAAACAAAAGAAAAGTGATATGGCCGTGTATAGATTCAAAAAAAAATTGACTAAAATAATGGCAAGTAAGTTACCTTAAGTTTCAACACACATTGTGTCGAGTTGTGAAGGATGCCAAAGAGGAAAATAGTTGTTCTACCAAATTTAATATCATTCGGTAAACTATTACAAATTGTGGTCACTACAGTAGCTGCATAGATGTAATGCTCATCTTCGAATCATCCTTGGTATTGATGAACTTTTCCCCCAGTGTTAAGCCTAGAAATAGTCTCTAGTTTCAACACCACTAGTACTGAAATCCAATTAGTACTTTCTACAACTACTTCACACCAGGTTCATAAATGTTGGGAAACATCTATTTCCATATGAAACACCTCAATTTCATTAATGAAACACCTCAATTTCATTAATGAAATCAAAGGAACCATAACCAGGAGCAAATATTATCACAATCTGTCTACTAAAATTGGCCACATTGATAGCAATAGTTCATTATGTAGACAATCTTTAGGGTCCCACTTGCAGTGTATTGTAGAATGATGTACCTATTGCTTGTTTCATTATAAATATTTACATTGGCTAACAGTTTCAAAGACCTAAGATTTACAGAGAAAACAGATGAATTCACTCTGTGATTTGTGAAAGAAAATGAAAAAGTAAAGAAGTTAGTACCAATGGAGAGAGGGGCTAACCTTAAATTTATAATTGGTCACAACATTGGTAATGTGCTCAGTGGCATAAACATTAAGATAAGTTGCATTTTCACTCGCACTGGAAACAATTGTAGTGGTTCTGCCTGGATAAAATTTGACATTATTAACCAATAAATTCCCCTTTCGTTCCCTGTCATTCTCTACGGTGGTAAAATTTGTTCCACCCTCACTCAAAAAAATACCATCTACTAAAACCAACAACAACATTGATAAAGGGTGCACGTGAAGATTATTCCAAAACTAAGCATTTACTTCAAATACTGCAAAAAGGCTTCTTTCTTGTGGCTGAATAACAAAATAGGCAACAAAAGATAGACCCAATGCAAGTAACTATTTTCATCTTCTCAAATCAACAAATGCTTGGAATTAGCACGGGATTTTTCTCTCAAGAAAACTAAGAATATTTGTATAGGTTAAAACTTGGAAAAGAACTAAATCTGAGGGACCCAAATTCAAAAAGAAAAATTTAAGAAAATTTCCTCAACAATAATCCCTCGACACTTCAAGTTCCAAAAATAGGGTTTGAGAACACAAGCCAACAACCAAACGTTCTAGAACCCTAAATACCTTGACCACAAATTCTTCCATAGATTCACCAAAATCCACACTTTTGATCAAAATATGAAATTTCACATCCTAAAAATTTGCTTGTGAAATTTACATATAAAAGAAATGCCCTAAATTTGTACTGCTCTACCTGTATACAGCGGAAGTTGAAAGGGGTTTCCCACCAAAACTGGGTTTTTATGGGGGTAGATCTGAAGAATGTGGCAAGAAATATATGCTAACTATCTCTTGAAATCCATGATAAAAAAAATGAAAGCATTCTTGTAATGATAGACCCCTAAATTTAGAGTCTAACTCTTAATTACAAAATGTATTATCAAGATAATATAGATAGAAAACAAATATTGCACAAGTTGAGAACCCATGTATGGAAAATAGATACCTAACATGAAGCTTGTGGAACAAGTTGAGAACCCAATATTTATCCTCACTACTTTGATAAATAAAGTTTAAAGGACAATGAAGAAAAGTTTGAATAATTTTTTGTGAATGAATCCGCCATTTAGTAAAAATCAAATGGAGTACAACAATTAAAAAATAATAATCATTGTCCTTTGACAAATAACGCAGATGGTTGCACTGTAACACACAAGAAATAGATAAATGTAGAAAATAATAGGCATCCAAAAGCCACTTAAATGAGAATTTGAAATCAGCCAAATCCTTAAATTGCTAATTTTGAATATGGAATCATACGGGTAGAGTTTTATCTACCATTTCGTTTAGTCACATTCGCCATCAACAACAGAAGAATGCTCTTGTACTCCATTTATGGCTATAATGCATCTTTGAACATTAGCTTCATGTCAAATTGAGCTATATAATTATATATTTACATTTGTTTTTACTCAACAGCATTGATAATAATGGCAATAGGGGTACTAAGAAAGTACCTATAAGTAATAATGTGTTCGTAGAGGAGAGAAGGAAGTTCAAGAATAAATAAATAAAAAACAACATATGCCTTCAACACCGAAGCCAAAAAAAGTTACTTGGAAGAAAATTTTAATAACAACAAAAACATATTTGGGTCCCATGAGCTCTGCAGTGATACAATGGCTTATGCACAGTAAAAAATGCTAGGGTTTCAAAACTAAAGGCTTGTGCCACTAAAATAACGACACAAAAGCCCCAATTCTAAAACCCTTTGTGAAAAGAAAAAATATTCGAAATGCAAACCAAAACTTGTAACTTCCATTTCAAGAAACCAAAGCAAACACAAGAAAAATCCATTTCACATGCATAGAATAAAAAATCCTGTATCTTAAAAACCATAAAAACCTAATTTAACGAAATACTTTCTCGAGGGTTTTGCTTAAAGAGACAAGTAAGGCATTATTGATTGTTATAGAACAAACAACAGTATTTCTAGGGCTACATTTACTTGAAAATTTTATTCATACACTCACACACACACACACACCATTCTAAAACGATTTGCTTGTGAAATTTATATATAAAAGAAATGCCCTAAACTTGTACCGCTCTACCTGTATACAAGGGAAGTTGAAAGGGGTTTGCCACCAAAGCTATTGCGTGAAAACAATTACCCAGAACAGCTTTATAGATCAAATAAAACATAGAAAGAATTGCAGAGTTCAAATCAGGGCAAACGACTTACCTCAAGATTCTACAAAATGTTCTCAATGCTCTCTTTTTGTCAGTAATCCAACTGCATCAACAAGGCAAAAAATTTTGACCAACTCCCATCCAGAGTAAATGCATCTAAGAGTGCAGAAGGCGGCTACAACACACGGTGTAAACCAACTCCCATCCACAGTAAATGTGCGAATAAGACAGAAGGAAAAACGACAAAGGTGTAATGAATGATCAAGATCTACTCTAGATGGTCTTACATCCTTTTTTTAACTGTCGATGCAGAAAATGGATTGGAAAACTTCATTGAGGGAACACCTTCGACGTAAAAACACTCTCCCCTTATTGCAGAATATTAGATCTGTTGGTGATTGATCTTTTCGCCATCTATGACTTATTTGTCCTCCATTTATTTCCTATTTATATGCTTACTTGTGTCAATTTGAACTCACCCTGCCGCTTCATCTTTATCTAGCCAAATCAATGTGAAAGTTAATGCTTTCTCTGGATTTGAACATTATTGGTGTCTAAATGTTCACAGTTGGGTAATAGAGATAATTATAAAGAATTGAGCAATACAGCTAATAAAATGCAGATGTAATGGATTGGTGGTGGGTAGTGGCTACAAAGATACATATGATTTGCTTTGGTGGAGAATCTAATCTCTCTTTTTTTTGAACGGTGAATCCCCAAGGTTGCTTGACAAATAATGTTAGACCAATAATGTTGTAGTTTTTGTAGCTCATATATTTAGGTGAAATAGTTCCATCCACAAAGTTATTATTCTCTTTTTTATTAGGGAAGAGTACCAGTAGTTGTTATAGTTAATTTCAAACATCTTAAACTTCTAAATGGTATGTCAGATTTTGATATTTTTGGTTTCTTTATATGTGATTTAAGAGTTTATAGCTATTGTTTTCGCTTCTGGGTAGTTATGATGAACACAGGAGGATTTGTTATGTACACAAAGGTCAAAAAGTGATCATTTCAAATTGGTGTCCAATACATATTCTCTAGTACCCTGATAACTATTCGCTTTGACCACCACAAAATTTGTACAATTGATCCATACATATGCACAAATGCCTCTGTAATCATGCACTATTGGTACCAACAAAGTTGCACAACTCCTCGAATAAAGGACTTTATTTTGTAACTATTGGTTATAAAGTGGACAACTATTGGTACATTTGAAAAAATTTAGTGGACTTTTAATTAGCATGTATCGAAGAACAACTATTGGAACATGGGCAGTAACTTGGACCTTTCTCCTAGTGGTTCAACATTGTTCTCCAAGTCCAACTAGGAATTTGGAAGAGGGAAGAAAATTCCAAATAAAATAATTCATAATCCACCAAATGAGTATGTTTTATTAAATTAATATAATTATTTCATTTCAAATGAATGATCTAGAAGCTAGAGTAATAAATAAAGTCACCAATAACTTAATAAATAATGAATAAATTCATAAAATTTACACATTGAACAATAACCATATAATCTCAATAAGGCCATTTAACAAGAGGAGGGGAATTTGTGTTGATTGGCTATGACCAAAAAATAAATAATTAATGGTAGTGTTAATATCACATAGAGATCAAAGAGTATAACATCATCTCATATTTTTGCATGTCCCACACAACCTAGAACATGCAAGGTGTCACAAATGTCAAGTACCAAATACCATAAATCTCACATTTGTAAGAACATTTGTAGCTCCTCAAGTTAAGAACAATATAACTCAAATTCCATCATTTAGGAATCTACCATATCTAAATTTCCACATCTATACAAATATAATAGTAGATCAACAATATCTCATTGAGGTAGAAATTTTTTCACCAGTATCACAATTAAGGTTTCATGTCACAAATGCTACTACTAGCATGCTTGATGAGGGTAAACAAGGGTATTAGGGTCTATCATTTATGGATTAACATCTCATGTTGCTCCACCATACCAAAAACCTATGCCATGACACCTAATATCAAGAGTCATTATCATGTGCCAAAGTAAGATATCAGTAATAGTATGTCATATTAGTATGAGTAATAAGTCACTGTTAGCAAGAAAATATGGGGAAGTATAGTCCAAAGATTTGCACCCCAAGACTTCTTATTTAGTTAGTTTATACCCCGAAGGACACAATAAGAGAAACAAGAATTTTTGGTTTACAAGCTACTAAAGGGAATAGATAACATTCATTATGCTAACAACAAAATAATCATTCATCCATCCATATTACACACATATGTGAACCCTTATAACTTCTTATATTATATTATAGCTTCATACAAAAGGTGGGGGTCTTAGTCTCTACTCATCTCCTATATCCCTATCATATCTCTCTGTATATGATTTACATTATATATACTTTCCCATTACTTGGGGCGTGACTCCTAATTGCATCTAGTGTCTTCCCCTTTCTTCACGGTAGTCTATAGTAAGATTTTCTTCTGCCCCTGACCTCCTAACATCATCCCCCCCCCTTTAAAACAATGTATTGTTCTCAAGACATGATGCTCAATAGGGTATGAGATGCTTGTATATTTCTTTGGTGTAACCTAATGATTTTCCCCATTATGCTTTTGTCTTGGCTAGACTACTGGGGATTTGAATAGTTTTAGTTGTTTCTTGTGCTTCCCCTAATATCCTAGAT
The DNA here is from genome assembly GCA_007258455.2 of Sequoia sempervirens. Classification (NCBI taxonomy): domain Eukaryota; kingdom Viridiplantae; phylum Streptophyta; class Pinopsida; order Cupressales; family Cupressaceae; genus Sequoia; species Sequoia sempervirens. The sequence continues at coordinate 5,331 of VDFB02158767.1, read as the reverse complement.
AAGTGTGTTATCTAATTGCTAACAAACTCCCTCATTTCCTTGATTTGTTCCCTTTGGATGTGGAGTTATTCTAGTTGAGTATGAAAGGCTTCTATATGAACCCTTTGTGCACCTTGCATGTCCAAGAGGGGGTCATATGTAGGGGTCATTTGTACAATCTAATCTTTAAATCAAATTGTTTGGTTCCTTAGGCATTTTGTTGCATTTGGCTATTGAAGAAAGAATTGATATAACACTCCTACTTTGTTGATACAATCTACCAAGCTCTTGATGTCCTTCTCCAGTTGTGAATGTGTGGCAGCACACTTCTTTGTATATTCCTCAGTTCTTTTTTTTGTCAATTCTTGTTGGGCCTCTTTTCTTATATTGTCTTTTGTAGAGGCCAACTTTATTTGTAAGCTATCCACTAATTGCTTGAGTTGCAACAAGGGAAGGGATGTATCCCAAGAAAAATATGGAAGGGCACCCTATAATGTATCCATGACCTCTTGTAGTTGTTTTGTGTGTTGTACATGTTCTTGTAGGAGCTCTTCCTAGGCAGTGGCATGAAAAATATCTTCTAATTGTATCTTTTGGAGGGGTGAGATGCTAGATAGGTCAACTTGTGACCCCACCATTGGCATTTGTAGCAACCGTGGTGATGGTACCAGCTATAGTTGTTGTTGCTATGCAACGGAATCCTTGATGGCTTTGATTGTAGAAGTGGACATGGGTGTTATGCTGGTAGAAGTATCTACACTCTCTTCAAATTCCTCTCCTCTCAAATTACTCTTAGGTAGATTCTCCTTGTGTGGATTAGTCTCAAGGGGATTGATTTCAGGAGGAACCTCCCCTTGCTCTCCATTATTCTAGACCATTTCCTCATATAGCTTCTTAGTTATGTCCTTAGTCTCCTTTTGGATCTTCTTTACAATTCCTTCTAGATCTTTTGTCATGAGAATGTCTACCCTTTGTTTTGTATGAAGCTCTTAAGCCTATGCTTGGGTCAATGTCGCCTTTTGTTCTTTGATAATATTAGGGGTCACCTTGGAAATTTCATTCTCCCTTAACTCTTCCTCCAAATTTTTTTCTCTCTTTTCCTAGATAGTGGTTACTATTTCCTTCAGAAACTCTTGCATTACTTTATCCAATGCTTTGTTGATATGGTTCACATATCTCATCAATCATTGAATAAGTCATTGTTTGTTCTCCACATCCATATCTCAATACATACTAAGGGTTTGTGGCAACATCCCATGATAAAGAATGCATTTGTGGTGGCTAGGATGTCAATAGGTTGTTGTGTGGGTACCAAAGTTGCTTCTTTTGTATCCTCCACTTTCATAAGTTGTCCTATTTTCTTCTTTTGTAGAGGTTGTTCCACCTCCTTGACCTCATCTTCTTCATTCCACTCTTGTGTAGTTGTTCTTCCTTTTTCCATTTGTTTGGGTCAGGATTGTCTTGTTCTTTTACTGATGTGTTTGTGGTGTATGCCATTTTCTGTTTGTGTGGAGGAAGTGGGGCCTCCGAATTGGCTGTTGGTTGGGGGTATGGAGTCTCCTAGACCTTCTTACGGAGGTTGGAGATGGCTCTAACTTTGCTTAGATGCAACAAGATTTGCAAAACCCTCAAGTGGAATATTCCATTGTTGATGCAACTCCTTTTTACTCTTTTCCAAATATTCTACGGTGACCTTTCTATGCAGGCTATCTATGACCTCACGGTATGTGCCAAATCTCTCCACGTTAGGGTCTTTTTGTTTTTTTAGCATAATACAGGCATACCCATCAATTTTCTATGCAGTAACTTCATAGGGTATCCGGGGTATCCATGTGGTACGCGGTTCTACCGCCTCCATGTATGTTTAGTCCTTGTCAACCAAAAATGTAATGGTGTTGATGTATTGGTGCACTGACTTATAGGGGACTCGTTCTCTGGCTTGCATCTGCTGTTAGAAACTCTTGAATAACCTCGAGTATGTTGTTGTATAGGAGGGCTTGTCTACAAATTGTTGAACAAGATACTTGATTTGTGTAGTTATCGAGAGGTGTGGTTGTCATATCTTGCCTTTGAAAAATGGTAGTTCATTTAGGAAATAGAATAGTAGGAAAATTAGTAGTGTACCATATCAGAAGTGATACTTTGAGGTCTTTATCTTCTGAATGTTTTCCATGAGCTATTCCCACATGACCTTGCATAAATCGAAATCATTTCCCTTGACTGCCATCTGATATGTGGTGTGAATAGTGATTGAGGTAGTGGAGTCTTCTCGATTTGCAAAAATATCTTGTAGGCTATTCCCATGGTCGTGTAGTGGACAACAAGGTCGATAATTGCCTTAGCACTCATACTCTGGCCATTTGGAGTTGCTCCTGTCAATGTTTGTCACTTTATCATTTTTAATGGCCTTCTTTATCGGAATATTGCCCACCATGCTCAACCCTGTGATGGCATGAATCTCCTCCTTGGTGATGCGGTAGAGTTTTTCTAAGTATATATAGTCATCATGAACATGGCTTAGAACCAGTTAAACCCATCCATGGTCATCACAGAAATCCGGGTAATCCTTCTAGATGTTTAGGTGCTTGCAGCCTATCTCCTGATATTTGTCTTGATAATCACTCCCATCAGGTGTGAGGAGTGTTCGGCGGATCTCTTCAAACTTGGTGTCATCGATCTCTGCTATCTGCTCATGAAAGTATTGCTGCAGGTCTTCTATGTAAACAAAATTGATAGGGGCGCCGAAGAATGCGCCATCCTTATCAATCTCCATAGCCTTGAAAGGATATCTCTTATACTTTGGTTGTGGCTTGTTAGCAACATCTACCACTGTTGGGGTTGGAGCGGCCATTGTTATGTGGAAGGAGTTTCAGAATACTCAGAACCTAGAAAATGTGCACAGGCTGTAAGCTCAGAATGCAGGATAGCGTAGGAAGCAAGTGAGAGATTGAGGTGAGGTGTGATGTTAAATAGGCCGTTGGTGAGTGGTTTATTAAATGCCTTTTTCCGTTAGTGTGGGTTTTGTCAATCGTTGTATTCTTGTGAAGCGATGAGTCGCTTTTTGGGTGTTTTAATTTCTAGTAATTTTGGATTGGAATTATAGTACATAGCATACACTAGGCTGAGATTTAAATTACTTTATGTGTTTAATCTGCTGGAAAGTGGTAATGCTTGAGGCGTGCATGATTTATGTATCCTGTCATAAGAGAGTCATCTAGTTGTCTAAGTTTCACAGCTCCTGAGTCATCGATAGCATGAATGTGTTATAGTCATAGCCATCTAACCTTCAGTTTCTCTTATTTCTTGAACCTGCTATCATAGAGTAATATTCGATCCCTTGTTTTGAATATTTCTAACCTTAAGTTCCTATCATGCCATGCCTTTTGCCTCTACCGCTCAAGTTGGTGATTATATATTACAATTTGCTGATATTCGTCTAACTTTTTAGATTTGTTATTTTTTCATCGAGGATTGGTCATCTTCCAACCAAAAGGTGAGTGTAGTATGTATGTTGGGGATTATAATGTTCATAGGGACTATAGCATCAGTGCCATAGACTAATTGAAATGGAGTGAACTTATTGGTCCTTTTATATGATGCGAGGTATGCCCAAAGTATCGTAGACACTTTTATATCCCAATCTGTCGTATTCCCATCACACATTTTGGTAAGGGCTTTCCCAATTATCTTGTTCAATGCTTCACTTGCCCCATTAGCCTATTGGTGATAGGGAGAGCTTCTATGTGTGTTATCAAAATTTTTTGTAGTAATTATTTTATTATCTTGTTCATGAAATGTTTCCCAAGTGATCACTTACTATCTAAGTGGACATCCATATTATGTAATTACATTTGTCATACAAGAATCTTGCGGTAGTCTTTGTAGTTCAATCCTTTGTGGTCTGCCTTCACCCATTTTGTGAGATATTCTACTCTAGTTATAATGAACCTTGCTTTAGAATTTTTTTCAATGGATCATAAGGTCCAATAAAGTCTATGACCCATTTTTCAAAGGGTTTCTATGATAGTACTAGTCTTAGTGGCATGTTATCTCTTGTGGTAGGTTTCCATACCCTTTGAAAAATATCACACCATTTTATATATTCCCTAACATCTTTATGAAGAGTTGGCTACCATAGTCTTGCAACTTCCACCCTCCTAGTTGTAGTTTTACTGCAATTATGTCCCCCTACTATTATGTTGTGTGCTTCCATGAGGATTAACTTTATTTCATGTTTATACACTACTATTCTTAAAACATCATCTCTACCTAAATGGTGTAATTCTCCTTCAACTAAAGTGTATGGGGTAGCCCTCCACATGAGTTATTGCTTCTCCTGCAATGAGATATCTTTGGGAAATTCACCTGTAGAAAGTAAGATGGAAATATCTTGTAGATCCCCCGTTATCACTTTAATGTGAAACAATGTGTGTCAGGGAGATCTTCTCCTTGGACGCCCGGTTCTTCTCCAGTCTCAATTCAAGATAAATAGTCCATTCCTTGGTTGTTTTTACTTGGTTTCACCATGATTTTGAAATCAAATTCCTAAAATAGTAGCAACCATTTGCATATTCATCCATGTATGATAGGCAACCATTTGCATATTCATCCATGTATGATAGGCTTACTTAAGGGGTTCATGGTAAGTAAAAAAGTTGAATGGGGTGCATAGTAGGTAGTGTCTATTTTTTATAGTGCATAGACCATAACCAACACCTCTCTTTTAGTGGTAGTATAGTTCTTCTTTATGGACTAGATAGTTTGCTACTGGTGAAGGCAATGGGGTGGTCTTTGTTCCCTTTGGGTTGGGAAAGCACTACTCCTATTGCGATACCAGAAGCGTCCACATGGACATGGAACAAAGTTGTTCCAATATGGGAATATTCAAGGATTGGTGCTTCTGCAATCTTTTGTTTTAAAGTGTCAATTTCTTTTTGAGACTCTTCATTCCATTCAGTGTTCCTACCGATTTTCTTCATTAATAGATATTCTTATGGTGTGCAACAATATTAGTGTATCCCTTTATAAAATTCCTATGGTATCTTGTATATCCTAAAAATGTCTTTAACTTTTGCCACATTCTTAGGTGGCAATATGTTTAGTATTATGGAAACTTTCATGGGATCCACCATTAACCCCTCTTTACATATGATATGGCCTAATAAGGTCCCAAAGGATATCGTAAATATACACTTCTTCAAATTTAATGATATTTGCATACTCCTGCATCTCTTCAGCATCACACAGAGTACTTGTATTGATCTTTTACCAGTCCATAAATAGTCCAATCATACATGTAGACTTCTAGAAAGTCATGTATGAAATCTTTAAATACGTTAATCACTCATGGGT
>VDFB02158766.1:0-17253 GCA_007258455.2 Sequoia sempervirens | reverse complement strand
GAGAACCATTAAACAATAATACATTACATGATAACATCATAACATCAAAGTCCTTTGGGGCACGCGAGGTCACATCGCATAAAACCAACCCATAACGAAAGATACATAAAAAGCTAAGTAACTTAACTAACTTTACATCCATCATAGACATTATATTAACCATTTGCAAGAGATATTAACCATACATACATAAGCATAAGTAGAAATAAAACACATGATACAAACCATAATAAATCTCATAAATCATGAATGGTTACAAGGTGCATTTACAAAACATCATCTTTTAATATATTACATGTTCACAATACATGAGTTACATCAAAACCTCCCAAACATGTGGGATAGGTACATCATAAAAAAAAAAAATTTGAAATACAAGATGAATATCCGGTACAAGCTCCATCTAAAGGATACTATGTAGAACCAATGTTGATGGGGAACCCAACGGGTGCGTAGCACGTTCCACTCGACCATGTGGGTTTTAGAAAAACCCACCCCCATACTCAGAGGTGACAAGGAAGTGACCGCGACCAAGAATGCCACAAGACTAACTCCAATAAAGAATATCATAGTAACAATAACTCCAATAGCAACAACAAAATATTACATAGATCATAAATGAAAACAACCAAGATCCAATCATAATAAACACAAGAACATAAGACACATCATAGATAAATCAAAGGCAACAACTATTAACCACTTCCAGAGGTAAGTAAGAAAACAAAGCATAAGAGCAACTAGAGGAGAGTGTCATCGCATAGTCCTACATGGGTTATCCTGGCCCTTCCTCCAACATGAGGTGTCATCCCCCATCTATGGTTATCCTGGCCCTTCCTCCTACTTGAGGCATCGGCCCCATAGGGTGACTCATGCAGAGCCGTTAACCTCTCATAAGGACGAGGTAACGACTTTTCCAACCACGGCCTTCTCAATCTACCATTAGTCTGTGATAGCCCTAATGGATAGACAAGATATCTAAGATTATCTTATTATGTTATTACTACCCATCCCCCTAAGTTTTATTATTAGGTTTTCACTTGTTACTCTAACTCTTACATCGATTATCCTGAGCCCTTCCTCCTATTTGAGGTGAAAACCCCCATGAAGAGCCGCTCTCCCTAGAGACCCCAAAACATATTCAAAATCAAGTGTTGTACATAAAGAACAAAGCATTAAATCTCAACATATGACATGCGAGGCATTACCCATCTCGCTAAAAAGCACATAATCAGACTCTCTACAAAATCTCATACAACCCTTTCAAAATAACGATACCCACTAATTTTCCACATCAAAAGTACATAAAGAGAGATACATCGACTAACAAATAAGCTCAAGCCTCTAGAAGCCTACAACATCCCTAAGCGGGTTCCTAAAACAAACTGGGTTCCCACATCGAAAAACTCAAACCGATAACATAACGATAAGGAAAAGTAACCAAACAATTTAACAAGATTCCATAATGCAAGTAACATAACAATATCCACAATTTGTTTTATTTCATTCACAATCATCCAATAAGATTTTTTTCCCAATTTCAATGAAATAATTTTGAAGATAATATTTTGATAATAATTCTGATATGGGTACAATTTGACTATTTCCATAATTTTGGCTCATTAATTTTGTTTCAGATAAATAAATGTTCCCAAAAAAAAACATATATTAATATAAATATAAATATATATATTTATACATATATTAACATATATTAATATAAATATATATATAAATATATATATTTATATATACTATAACAAAATTAAATTAAATTAAATATGGGTCCTCCCCGTACGCGGACTGCGCATAGCAGTCCGCAGGACTGCTGCGCACGACAATCTACGGATTGTTGTGGCAGTCCCATACGCAATGAAGGGAAGAGGGGGAGGGTACAGCCAGCATTGTCCCTTCCCTTCAACCCTATAATAATTAAAAAAAAATTGTTTAGAAAAAAACAAACGCCGATACTAAATAGTTCGGCCCAAAACCCTCAAATACAGTCGGCCCAAAAACAAATTTGAAATGAATAAAATATTTAAATACATATATATATATATACATTGTATATATATATATGTCAAACAATACATATTATTTTCAGTAGTATATTCACTGTACAAATATATATGGTATTTATATGTATATATATATACATCGTTTCACAAGCATATATATATATTGAAAAACCCATTTATTTCAGAGGGGAAATAATTTTTCCATAACAAATCATAAAAATACTAGACATTTTCAGAGGCCCGAATAAATTTCTTTCATTGGTTTGCTACCTAATAAATTTTAAATCTCAAAAGGGTTTTCTTTTACAGAGAACATATTTATTTTTACTGATTCAAAAAAATCAAAGAAAAAGAATGGAACCTGAAGTCCTACGCTTGCTGAGGAATTGATGAAGCTTTTCTTGATTCCAAACAGCCTTTTCGAAGAGCTCCCTTTTCTTCCACAGAACATCTCCACCAGATTCTTCGATCAAACTTTTAAGCTATTTTATTTTATTCATAAGTTTCTCCCATAAATTATGAAAGAGAACAATTTTTACAGAGACCAAAGAGAAGATGCAATTTTTTCCAAAAATCAATCTTTTTTTTTAAGCTTATGTCAATTTTCCCGTGAATGAAAACCTCTCATTTTTTTTATTAAATAAAAAGATATCTTCTTTTTTGAAAACTTAAAAAAAAGGATGAATAGAAATCTTCTATTTCTTCACCAGCTTTTCAGCCAAAATCTCAACATTCATTGGTCCTTTTCTTCTTTTCTTGATTTTTTTCTATTCAAACAACACTTTTTGTTTTAATTTTGATTTTGCAAATGTATACTTGCAATTCACACAATTTAACTTAATTATTTTATTCCATTAATTATCCTCAACATGCTATTTTCATTAAATTATCTAAATACCAATTTTAAATAATTTGATTTACACCTTTCAATTTATTTATCCTTAATAAACTACATGGATTTTAATTTAAGACTTTTATATTTCAATATAAACTATTCCAATAACTATTATTAACATTTATTATAATCATTTAGTTATTTAAATTACATCATACTAAACACCAACGTAAAATAAATAACATAATTACTTTCACACAAACAACTATCATAAAATGCAAAAATGACTAAGGGTCAAAGACACACAATACCACTAAACATAAAATGTGTTGGAAAACTTGGGATGGGGTGACTTCCTTGTCATCTCTATTTCAACTTCATGCTCATTGGGTTAATTTGATGCTTGCCCTATCCTGCCAAAGGAAGTGAAATTGAGACTTTGTTCCCGCAATTCCTGCATACAAACAAGGTTGTGTACAACATGTATATATATATATATATATAATCAAATAGTTCACATCATAAGGGGGAATCGAGCATAGTAGGGCACTTGCAAATGAGTGGTGCTACATTGTCCCCTCACCAAAATTATAATAAAAATTACAACCTCAAGTATAAAGTAACATTGCTAAACTAAACTAATCACATCATATCATTATAAAATGATTACTAATCCATTGCATCACAATATACTACTGAAATAAAATTAATCATCACCAAACCAAATGTAACCATAATGTCATATCATAATATCCATGTCATCAAATAAAGTAGCATAGTCATCAAGCAGTCTAAACTATCCAATCCACCAATCCAACCAATAAACAATAACTATCAAAGTCTCAAAGTATCAAGCAAACCACAGAAAATATCAAGTCCAAACAACAACATTAGGGGTATTACATCTAGATTTTAAATGAATTTTCAGCACTAAAAGGAACAGAGCCATCAATTTGAGTTGAATTAATGGTTATCCAAATCTTATTCCATCTCAAATTAGAGATAAGATACCAAAATTTAGGGGTACAAAGAGTGATTTTGTAATTCCTCTCGTGTTATTGAACTCCCATGATACCTTTATGTGCATGTGGTTGTTGTTGTTCAAATATTGTTTATGTTTGATGTATACTCGTGATTACGTTGGTGATTGTTTCATCTATTTGACTTATATGTTTTGCTTGGATGCACATGATACTGTGTTATGATGTTAATGATATAATGATTCATGATATTTATGATGATGTGCTATTGTTTGAGGTTTGGGTGAGGGGGACGGTGTTGCATCACTCATCTGTGAGCGCCCTGCCACACTGCAATTCTCTCTCATGGTGTGTAGTACATTGAATATATATATGTTGTTTCGACACTTTGTTTTATGCAGGACTATAGGTACCGGGCACTGACTCCACCCGCACCGTCAGGTCAGAGCGTGCCCAAAATACCCAATGGATATGATGTGGTTTAGGGATTTGACAAGAAAGTATCCCCATCTGTGTCTGTCGTCCCGTCGTCGGTTGACGATGTCGTCCATCAGTTCCCATTCTGTTTGGTATCGTCTTGCCTTATGCCTTTCATTTTAAGTGGCAATTTTAATGTGTTAATTGTTTGATTTAGATGTGTATCATTATTGTTAATTAGTTAAATTAATACAACAATGGTTAGTATTATGGTGATATTAAACATTAAATTTAATTATTAATGTGTGTTGTGAAGATTTAATTAATTATTAGATTAGTTTGGAAATTTTAAATTGTGTTTGTAAAATTAAGAGAATGTTACTTTAATTGTCAGTATTTAATTTTATTTATTATAAATAGAATAATATTTTAATTTTAGCTGTGTAAATTCCCAATTAGCTATCAAATAATATTGTTAGTTAATTAAATAATATTATTTATTTAATTAAATAACATTATCTAATTAATTATTGTTAAGGATTAAGTCAAAAATAAATATATATATATATATATTTAAGATGTAATATTTTATTACATCCCTCTAAATAATTTAAATTTAAATTTAAAATTTATATATCCATCATTTAAAAATACAAATTTGCATTTATTTTGCATTTCAATATAATTATATAGTTAAAAGTTTTAACCACCCGAGATTTTTATTAAGTTGAGTAAGTATGAATTATCACGAATCAACTCAACTCAGTTTGGGTAAAATCGAGGAAAGTATGATAAATTAAAATATTGAAATTTATTTGTAAACCTTTCACCGCTGTCAAGAATAGTGGGGGTAGATTTATCGATTTGTTAAATTTCTCCAAGTGTTAAGCAGAGTAAATTTAGAGTGCCGGGTGTAATTTGGTAAAATGGAAATCTTGCCACCTGTAAACCTTTCTTTTAGCAAGAAACCTTGGATTGTTACGAGAATTTATTTTGGGGGTGACTGGGGAAAAAGGGGAGGAGCAGAATGGGGGAGGGAAAGAAACTTTTGGCGAGAGGATATCAGAAGAAAAAAATAAATAAATAAATAAAAGAGAGAGGAAGTTGCAGGGGGGAATCACAACATCTCAAGCTGCAAATTCTTCAGGTTGGTTCCTCTAATTTTTGTTTGATTTGCAAAGTCAAAACAAATTGGGTTTGCATGTATTCTATTTATATATATATATGCTTCATGTGTTAACTTCATTTGAATCCCTTCATTATTCTTCATTAGCTGTTGTGTCTTAATTTCTCTCCCTTGTGGCATTGAGTCATTTCTTCTTAGAGTATATAATCTTCCTGAGTCATTTCTTCTTAGAGTATATAATCTTCCTGATACCTGTAGTATTTTAGCCTAGATTTCTGATAGAAAATTAAATAGCCTCTCTGAAATCTTATCAGCTTGTCTCAGCTGCAGCACTTAAACAAAAGGGAGTATTAAAGTTTAAATAACTTTCTTGAATTTTTATTGACAATCTATCACAGATGGTCAATGTAATCACAAGGAAACTCCAGAAGGGTGAGGGTAATTTCTATTGTTATGCTTCATGTGCCATTTTGATTTTAAACCCCTTTCTTGATTATTCAATGGCTGCTAAATTGTTATTGCTTTCACCAGTGGCCTTGGGATATTCCTTCTAATTGTTGCATACATACTTAATTCCCCTGATATCTTGGCAATCTATCTCAGCTGTAGTATTTAGATTTTGTAGGGTGCATAAATTTAAAAGATTTTGTAGGGTACATAAATTTAAATAATCTCCCTTTACCCTTCGCTACTCTTCTTAGCTTGCAACATTTAGTCTTGGAAAAGCACAGTAAATTTTATAACCTTTGGAAAACTTCCGCAGCTGTTGCATTTAGGCGTGATTTCATGTAGTGGATTAAATAGCTTCTCTGATCACATTTGCATCTAGTCTTTTTTGCAACACAATTTAGGTTCATAATATGAATTAAGAAATAAATCCTCTATGACATGTGATGTGCATTATTGTTAAAACAAAAATAAAATAAAATCTGATTTTAAAGATTGCTTCTGAGATTTTAAAATAATTCTTTTTATTTTCCCTAAAAGCTTGCCATGTTCAGTGCTCTTTTAATTAAGAGGTGTTTGCATCTTATAAAGATAATTAATATGTTTAAGACCATTTTCTTTACTTATAACCGTCTATTATAAATATTTATGCTTATTAAATAATCCCCTTTTTCTTCTTTATAAATATTTATATTTATACAAGGATAAATTAAATTATATGTACATTTTAAAAAGATCAATGTAATAAAATAAAATATTTGCTATTTTCTTTCGTAAAGAATAGGTACTTATATAAATGAATTTGTAGATAAGCATATATATGGACAATGATTAAGACATCTGAGATTAATTGTTTATAATCCAGTGAAATGGTAGTTACTTATAAATAAAATAAAACAGAATAAAAATTGTTGTTAATACCATTAGTTTAAAATTTTAAATTTTGATTTAAAGATAAATATATGATCATTTGAGTTTAATAGGTAGTTATTACTCACAAGTAAAGGGTCCTGCCACAATAATGGGTTACACTTTTGGGACATCCTGATTTTTGCCTGAAATCACATATTTTAAGAAAATACAATGATTTATGACTTTAAAGGTTCCATTTAAATTATTTTAATTAAAGAGGGATTGATCAAACCCCCTTAGATAAAACCCCCTTGGATAGAACCTTGTTAGATTTAAACTATACCTATAATTGAGTCTCCTCTACACCTATCAAAATGCTGATAAGAAACGACTTTTCATTTACCTTTTTGGTGATCAAATGAATTCATTTAAAAATTATGTATTGTAAGCCTATAGCCCTTATTATAAGCTTCCTAAAAAGTATAATTTTAAATATTTTTAATTTGATTATTATATTTATTTTTTATTTCTTGTGAGTGTAGGATTTTCAATGAACATCAAGTTCTTTTATTTCACACATAACAAAAAAATAGAAAAAATAGAGAAAAAAATTGTAAAAAATACATGTGCCCTAGGTATTGATGTCCTTATTCCAAAAAAAAAGAATAAGTTAATTCAAATGAATACAAAAAAAGTTATGTTTGCTGAAGTACACCTCTATCCCAATTATAATTATGCTGACTTGGAAAATTAATTTAAAAAAAAATATGTAACAAAAAATTATGAAAAAATATCCATCCCCTAGACATTGGTTTGAAAATTTTTTATTTTAAAAATCAGAATTGTATCCTATCTATATAAAAAAAGTTACGTGGGCCGAAGTAAACATCACTTTTTAAAAATGTTACTAGTAGAAAAAATGTTATTAAAAGTTACATGTGATTCATTATTCTATTTTTTAATTTTTTAAAAAATATAATTAGAATCTACACAAAAGATATAACAAATAACTAGTTTGATTCATCTTCAAATTCTTAATTGTTTAGCTGCTATAGGTATAAGAAAGTGAATATTTGGTGAAAAAGCTTGATTTTAATGTCAAGTTTGGCAAAACCGTAACCCATTATCGCGGGGATCACCTCGGCAAATTGCAAATATTTTTATCCACCTCTTGAATTATCAAGGTAAATTATCAACACAATTTTTGCCTGTTAGGTTGTAACCTTATCTCAAGTTTCTTTAGATTAAAGTGAATACACATATTATTTAATGTGAAGTAGGTTGTTTGAATTATCTTGTTTAAATGGTAAAATTTGTTAGAACACAATGCCAATCCTTCTTTAAATTAAAATTTTACTCACAGATTAGGTATATACATTTAAATCTTTGTAGAGTAAATTAATTCATGAATTTATAATATCATGTAATAAATGCATGTTAATTAATTCATGAATTTATAATATCATGTAATAAATGCATGTTTTTACCAAGTTAGGTTATTTGTAATTATGGATATGGCGAGGAGTTAAAATGAGTGTCGTGAATATTGGGGTAGTGCATTTAAAATTAGTTTTATTTGCAGGTTATTTAAAGTTAAAATTGTTTAAAAATTCATTTACTGATAGATTTGTGATTTGCGTAAATTTTACATCTAGATTAAATTTATTTGTAAAATAAATAAATAAGTAAAATTAAAATTTGATTTATTTAAAATTAGGTTTATTTAAAACTTGTTTTATTATATATGGGTAAATTTCATTACCCTGTAAGTTACTGTAGTGGTAATTTATCTTTGTAGTACATTTAAAATTTGATTAATGGTAATTTATCTTTGTAGAATATTTAAAATTTGATTTATTTAAAATTAGATTTATTTAAAACTTGTTTTTATCATATATGGGTAATTTCATTACCCTTAAGTTACTTGCTGTAATGGTAATTTATCTTTGTAGTATATTTAAATTTGATATATTTAAGACTTGATTTATTAGATATGGGTAATTTCATTACGCTGTAAGTTACTAGAATGGTAATTCATCTTTGTAGTATATTTAAAACTCGACTCGTTTCAAGTGCATTTAAAATTAGATTTAATTACAAGCTTATTTAAAATTAAATTTGATTTTCAAACATCTTTACTTTTAGATTTGTGACTCTCATAAACCGTATATGGTAGATTTTAAATTAAAATTTATTTATTTTGAAGTCAACAAAGGTAAATGTCATACTTTTAATTAAATTTAATTTGCAATAAAAATCAGGTTACATTTGAATTAAATTTATTAGTTTAAAATAACAGATATATATAGGTTAAGTTTTAATCAATTTGAAGTAAACAAAAGTACAGGCTATGAATTTTAAATCAAAAGAAAACTGATGTTTTGAATACTATAGGTTTTCCCAAGTGCTTATCTATTTAAAATATATTATAAAGGAAATGCTTTTAATCATAGTGGATTATTTAATTATTTATTACATTATCTTTAATAAGTTTGGATTATGTTCACGTTCAAATAAGTGGGTATGTATAGTCCCTTTGAACATGTTTGGATATTTATTTTGGTTATACTTTGAGTGCTCGTTGGAATTGATTTCTTATGCATACTAGTGGTTCCATGTTGATCTTACCTTCCTTTTTTCTTTATTTTGCTTTTGAGGTAATCTTTATGTATAGACATGTTTTGGATAAGTTGGGAACTCGTAAATGCTTAAGCCACTCCCATTTGATAAGTTATGGGTGGTAGGTTGTTAGGTTTCCAAAGGCGATGGGAAACCTATTTTGTGTGGAATCTTCCCATGATTAGACCTTTGTGTTCCATTGATCGTATTTCTATTTTGAGTTCGTGGGTGTACCATGTTCCATGATTCTCCTTGCCTTTGGTTATGATTATGAGCGAGATGGTTCATGCCTCGCACGTGTATTTGTTTGGTGGCTTTTATGCATTGGTACACCCTTGTTGTTGTGAGTCTAGTTTCGAAACTGTTTGAAAGAGTCTCCTAATCAAGCAATGTTGTACTCGTTGCATGTTGCTTTATGTCAGTGTTATAGTGTTATGTGTATGAAGAAAGTCGAGCCGTTCATTGGAAACTAATGGTTATATCCCATGTGGGTGAGTTGGAGCAACTCAAGTTGTCGAACTACGGTGCCTCTGCGAATTATATACGTAGGCAAGGCCATCAAGTGATGAGCCCCCGAGGCATTAGGTCGGGCCCCTAGGACTATTCTTCTAAGTCTTGTTTGAGACTTGTCGTTTATTCTCGATAACGTAAAAACTACCATTGATTTATATAGCTTGTCTTAGTAATCATGTGCTAACTATCTTTGATCTTATGTGTGTGCCAAGTCATGTAGACCTTGTAGGTATAGGCATTGGGAGCAAGGACTTGTTGATAAAATAGAATGTAAGAGGTATGTTAAGCTGACCTAAGTAAGTAGACTCTATTGCCAAAGTTAGTAAATCACTTCTATCTTTCTTGTAACTTGTGTGATCATTGAATATAGCTATAAGTAATGAATTGTGTTGTTGTTGTCTTATAGGTAAACACAAAAATTAAAATAAAATAAAATACAATAAAAATTATTGCAAAATTAGGAAAGATGCTACAGTTTTGCCTAGTTGTTTAGTGTGTAAAATGTGGGCATGAGATTGGTCACTTTGTACCTTATTTTTCATTAATTTCTCATTCTTGTACTCAATATACCTCTCCCATTGATATTAGGAAAATAAAAAATAAAAAAAAATTAGGTGATGAACTAATGTATCTTTGATATGTTGTATCTGTGGAAATATGCTCTGTAGTTGTATTATGGAACGTGAATTGAATTGCAATGAAATGATGTATCATTTTCCACGCTTGTGATCATTAATAGTAGTGTGTCATCACTATGTGTTCTTGGTTGTTTAGTCTCTTCCTTTTGATAAAAGTTTATGACTTGTAATGACCATTTCGTGTACCCCAGAGGACGTGAATGATTTAGTAAATGCATAATTGCTTTTCGTGTAATGTGAGCACACATTCATTATATGCAATGTTCCGTAATGTTTCACTTTCAAAAAAAATAAAAAAAATAAAAAAAAATTGTACGGTGTTTGTTGTCCTTTGGGGTTCACACGGCGGGGCATTACACATTGGTATCAGAGCACTAGGTTCATATACTGGGCACTCTGGTTTCATATGAGCCCATTATGTTGTCCTAGTGAATTTGTTAAGTGAAGTTCTTAAGTGATCACGATGATCATGTTGGATTGTGGAAAGGAGGTAAACATTTGAACCACGTAGTTGTTGGAAAATAAGTATACTTGTGGAATTATGTATGTAATTGTACTTCCCTTGTAAATGTGAGAAACCAGTAACTGTGCATTGGTTGAGTGTTGTGAATACCCCATACTTGCTTTGTGGGCTCATAACCCACAGGTCTTAGGATGGAGATACGGTGTACCCATCCATACATAATATGTTGTTTTTGGTGTGGGATTAACCATACCATTATGTGTGTTTGTATGTTTGTTACCTGATTGAGGGCCAACCCACGTGTGGTTGAAAATCTATACATATATGAGTAGCCAAAAGATAGTTTCATAGATTCTTTTCTTTTGGTTCTCAGCCCCTCAATCCGTGAAGGGGTAGTAGAAGTCACAAGGTTTTCTTGGGCGGAGTGTGCAGCGTACACACATTGCGACGCAGAGCTGTCTTAGCTCAACCGATCCCAAGGAAACATACTCACTACTTTCCCTTACAATGGATCAGGGTACTTGATCCATATGTGCTAGCCTAAACCCCATAGTTTTGAGTATAGCAGCATTGGATTGTTAGTTTATGCCTGGCCGTCCATAGGGACATTGAGCTGGCATTAGCGAGTCAACCTCGTCTGTATGAGAGGTAAAGCTCGATTAGCCCCATATTGATATGCTCATATATGTATTGCATACACCGTATCTGCACATGTTCCGACATGATGCAATGGATACGATGCCACACCCCACTGATGTTCCGACACAGTGTTGGTGATGATGCTGTGTTGCTGATGGTAGCGAGCTGGGCTCGAGGACATGATGCCACGTGCATAGGCACGTGAAGGCACAATATGAGATTTTGTTATGATAGCCTACTTGTGTGATGAGCGTAATGGGGCCTCACACACTTGTAGAGGGATACTCATGTTTTCTTTCGATAGTGTTTGGGTCGGTTAGCATATGGGTATGTCCTGGCCATGTATACCTCTGGCGACGGCGAGTACCTGCGTGTGCCTTCTCCATGAGGTATCGCTATGCGGGGTGTGTCTGTGCGTGCCTACTTCCGCGGAGCCACAGACACACTGTCATGCGACATACGTCAGTGCGTGCCTTCTCCGGCTGGCGTATGACCATGTCGCGTGATGACGTGAGGCAGGGTGTAGCCGAGGAGCACACTCTGGGTCATGTGGATGGCGTGCTCACTCCGCACCACATGAGGGCTATTGTTATAGCTGGATGATGTTCCCTCCTTCCTCGTTTGGTGGCTAGTATCTAGTCACACAGTGTTGTATTGTGCAATTTTGAAGATTGAGGACTTCCTATATGATTGTTTATGATTTTCAATTGACCTTGAAGGCTGACATTTTGTTTATGTTTGATTGTAATGGTTTAGCCACACTTTGTGACTTATTCTCTCGTAGCCCTCATGGTTACTTTTGATTTAGTGTTGAAATTGCGCGCATTTCTTGCTTTACTGTTGAAATTGAATCTTATTTGATGTGTATTTTATGACTTTGGTGGCTAAACTAGTTTATCCTTGTTGTTTTCAAGGTCAGCCATGTGTCGTATTGTGATTCCTCTCCAAGGACGTATGAGGCAGACTTGGTGAGTGTATACGAGGAAGCAGACGCAGGGAACCTTGAGGATGGGGGTATGTGAAGCTATTTTATAGCTAGGACCCACTACCCACCTATGTGTGATGACTATCTCTTGGAGGCTAACCACTTTATACAACAAGAGATAGATCATTGTGGCTTTGATTGGATGGTTTCACTATGTGTGTGTGGCCTAACTCCATCAAGCCATTGAGTGTGAGGTATGGTTTATGTGAGATGGATTTTGGCTCTTGGCTCATGGATTATGTATTGTGGATTAGTATGCTGCTTTTCGGCATCCAGATGGACCCTTGTGTAGCCTCGTTATGTGATTCCCGGTGATGTGAGTTCGTGTGTATGTGAATAATGCATGAATATAGTACTTAGATTCTTGAGATTGTTTACTTCCCTTTTATTGTTCTCATCTAATATTTGGGACTTGTTCTTCGGTGGTGTTGTAGGAAAATGCCTAGATGTCACAATCTTGATAGGCATGGTCTTCATAGCACTCCTTTTCTGAATGTCCATGAGGGTGGTCATGAGGAACATCTAAGCCCTCAATTACGCCCCTTGCTTGAGGAAATTCTTAACCGGCTTGGCCCAAGACAGGAGAGCAATCGACAAATGGCAAGGGAAAGAGAAAGATTCCCTAGGAGAAGAGGTGTTTCAGCTATAGTAAGACTTATAATGGACCTCTTAAGGGAACGTTCTCCTACCTTCCATAGTCATAATGGTGGTCTAGAGGATGAGACTTGGATGATTGGTGTCCAGATTGGTGGGCGTCTTTTGTCTAGGAGAATCCGAAGTTGGTTGCGAGCCCAACTTTATCAGCTTGACCAGTCAACTCAGAGCACTCAGACTATAGCTAGGAGGGGCCAACTTCGGCAGGATGGTGCACCTCCTCGAGGTAGAGGAAATGGCAGAAATGCAGGATGTTTCTCTTGTGGCCAGCACGGCCACATAGCTAGGCAATGTCCTCAGAGGAGCACACCTGAATTTCATCAGAGACCGATAGTCACAGAGCCAATAGGGGATGATGCGGGTAGGATCCACAGAGAAATTGAAGTAGTTGATGACCGCCAGGTAGAGCATCAGAGCACAGATGTGGAGAGTATAGGTAGCAGACAGGCAGTTCATTCGGGAGCCTGTGAGAATTATGCCGTATAGGAGACTGATGTAGTGTGTCTTGTGTTGCTTCTATTGCACTAATACTTGTTATAATATATTATGTACCTTGAGACCTTATTGGTTCTTGTTTTACCATTTTGGATTGGTTTGGATGACAACTTATATGACTCTGACGATTATGACATTTTCGGTTGATGGTTATTTTATGATGGATCAACACTCACGTTGGGAGGATATGTCTTGCATTGAGAAACCTTTCCCTTTTTTTTTGTATTTTGGCTTCCAAGAGTAAGCCTAGTTCTAGGGGGGGGGGATGTAATGCCTCTCGTGTTATTGAACTCCCATGATACCTTTATGTGCATGTGGTTGTTGTTGTTCAAATATTGCTTATGTTTGATGTATACTCGTGATTACGTTGGTGATTGTTTCATCTATTTGACTTATATGTTTTGTTTGGATGCACATGATACTGTGTTATGATGATATGATGTGGTTTAGGGATTTGATAAGAAAGTATCCCCATCTGTGTCTGTCGTCCCGTCGTCGGTTGATGATGTCGTCCATCAGTTCCCATTCTGTTTGGTATCATCTTGCCTTACGCCGTTCATTTTAAGTGGCAATTTTAATGTGTTAATTGTTTGATTTAGATGTGTATCATTATTGTTAATTAGTTAAATTAATACAACAATGGTTAGTATTATGGTTGATATTAAACATTAAATTTAATTATTAATGTGTGTTGTGAAGATTTAATTAATTATTAGATTAGTTTGGAAATTTTAAATTGTGTTTGTAAAATTAAAAGAATGTTACTTTAATTGTCAGTATTTAATTTTATTTATTATAAATAGAATAATATTTTAATTTTAGCTGTGTAAATTCCCAATTAGCTATCAAATAATATTGTTAGTTAATTAAATAATATTATTTATTTAATTAAATAACATTATCTAATTAATTATTGTTAAGGATTAAGTCAAAAATAAATATATATATATTTAAGATGTAATATTTTATTACATCCCTCTAAATAATTTAAATTTAAATTTAAAATTTATATATCCATCATTTAAAAATACAAATTTGCATTTATTTTGCATTTCAATATAATTATATAGTTAAAAGTTTTATCCACCCGAGATTTTTATTAATTTGAGTAAGTATGAATTATCACGGGTAAAATCGAGGAAAGTATGATAAATTAAAATATTGAAATTTATTTGTAAACCTTCCACCGCTGTCAAGAATAGTGGGGGTAGATTTATTGATTTGTTAAATTTCTCCAAGTGTTAAGCAGAGTAAATTTAGAGTGCCGGGTGTAATTTGGTAAAATGGAAATCTTGCCACCTGTAAACCTTTCTTTTAGCAAGAAACCTTGGATTGTTACGGGAATTTATTTTTGGGGGTGACTGGGGAAAAAGGGGAGGAGCAGAATGGGGGAGGCAAAGAAACTTTTGGCGAGAGGATATCAGAAGAAAAAAATAAATAAATAAATAAAAGAGAGAGGAAGTTGCAGGGGGGAATCACAATATCTCAAGCTGCAAATTCTTCAGGTTGGTTCCTCTAATTTTGTTTGATTTGCAAAGTCAAAACAAATTGGGTTTGCATGTATTCTATTTATATATATATATATGCTTCATGTGTTAACTTCATTTGAATCCCTTCATTATTCTTCATTAGCTGTCGTGTCTTAATTTCTCTCCCTTGTGGCATTGAGTCATTTCTTCTTAGAGTATATAATCTTCCTGAGTCATTTCTTCTTAGAGTATATAATCTTCCTGATACCATGGGTGACCTATCACTCTGTAGTATTTTAGCCTAGATTTCTGATAAAAAATTAAATAGCCTCTCTGAAATCTTATCAGCTTGTCTCAGCTGCAGCACTTAAACAAAAGGGAGTATTAAAGTTTAAATAACTTTCTTGAATTTTTATTGACAATCTATCACTCCAGAAGGGTGAGGGTAATTTCTATTGTTATGCTTCATGTGCCATTTTGATTTTAAACCCCTTTCTTGATTATTCAATGGCTGCTAAATTGTTATTGCTTTCACCAGTGGCCTTGGGATATTCCTTCTAATTGTTGCATACATACTTAATTCCCCTGATATCTTGGCAATCTATCTCAGCTGTAGTATTTAGATTTTGTAGGGTGCATAAATTTAAAAGATTTTGTAGGGTACATAAATTTAAATAATCTCCCTTTACCCTTCGCTACTCTTCTCAGCTTGCAACATTTAGTCTTGGAAAAGCACAATAAATTTTATAACCTTTGGAAAACTTTCGCAGCTGTTGCATTTAGGCGTGATTTCATGTAGTGGATTAAATAGCTTCTCTGATCACATTTGCATCTAGTTTTTTTCGCAACACAATTTAGGTTCGTAATATGAATTAAGAAATAAATCCTCTATGACATGTGATATGCATTATTGTTAAAACAAAAATAAAATAAAATCTGATTTTAAAGATTGTTTCAGATTTTAAAATAATTCTTTATTTTCCCTAAAAAGCTTGCCATGTTCAGCTCTTTAATTAAGAGAGGTGTTTGCAGACCTTATAAAGATAATTAATATGTTTACTTATTACTTATAACCATCTATTATAAATATTTATGCTTATTAAATAATCCCCTTTTTCTTCTTTATAAATATTTATATTTATACAAGGATAAATTAAATTATATGTATATTTTAAAAAAAGATCAATGTAATAAAATAAAATATTTGCTATTTTCTTTCGTAAAGAATAGACACTTATATAAATGAATTTGTAGATAAGCATATATATGGACAATGATTAAGACATCTGAGATTAATTGTTTATAATCCAGTGAAATGGTAGTTACTTATAAATAAAATAAAATAGAATAAAATTTGTTGTTAATTCCATTAGTTTAGAATTTTAAATTTTGATTTAAAGATAAATATATGGTCATTTGAGTTTAATAGGTAGTTATTACTCACAAGTAAAGTAAATTATAAATATTTTATCCACTCTCTTGAATTATCAAGGTAAATTATCAACATAAGTTTTGTCTATTAGGTTGTAACCTTATCTCAAGTTTCTTTAGATTCAAGTGAATACAAATATTATTTAATGTGAAGTAGATTGTTTGAATTATCTTGTTTAAATTGTAAAATTTGTTAGAACACAATGCCAATCCTTCTTTAAATTAAAATTTTACTCACAGATTATGTATATACATTTAAATCTTTGTAGAGTTAATTAATTCATGAATTAATAAATGCATGTTTTTACCAAGTTAGGGTATTTGTAATTATGGATATGGCGGGGAGTTAAAATGAGTGTCGTGAATATTGGTGTAGTGCATTTAAAATTAGTTTTATTTGCAGGTTATGTAAAGTTAAAATTGTTTACAAATTCATTTACTGATAGATTTGTGATTTGCGTAAATTTTACATCTAGATTAAATTTATTTGTAAAATAAATAAATAAATAAAATTAAAATTTTATTTATTTAAAATTAGGTTTATTTTAAAAACTTGTTTTATTATATATGGGTAATTTTCATTACCATGTAAGTTACTGTAATGGTAATTTATCTTTGTAGTACATTTAAAATTTGATTAATGGTAATTTATCTTTGTAGAATATTTAAAAT